>VXBO01011162.1:0-67587 GCA_013400135.1 Rhinoptilus africanus | reverse complement strand
AAAAAAAAAAAAACAACAGAAAAAGAGAGAGAAAAAAGGTAAGTGGAGTGGCTCTGCAACTTCTGCAGCTTCCTGACCTTTGCCACATGAGGTAGGTAGCCAACAAGACTCAAGCAGCTGCCTACAGATTCACTGGGCTGTTCTAAATTGCGTCAGCCACAATAAACTCCAGCATACCAGTTTGGCAGGTGGAGATTACCAGAATGTACCAGTGATACAGCAATAACCCTTCTCTTTCGTATCTCTTCAACACATATAGCTCACTAGAGTATAACTTCATGGCAGAAAAAATTTATAAATTGCCTTCTCATCCAATCTTTACCACAGTTTTTTGCTGCTCTAGCAGCATACAATGAACCCAGGAGGTGCCAGAGACTGTCCCTTAGGGCAGTTTCTCAGTTATGCTGCTCTACAACTGCACAACCAAACTGATGGAGAAATAAAAGCACACAATTCTATTCCCACTCAACCAGGACAAAACCAAACCAGTAACCTCAAAAACCCCCAGGTTCAGGAGATGGCAAGACATGCCTTTGATAAAGGGAGTCAGGCATTAGCATGTATCAAGGGTAGAAGGAAAGGAGAGGGCCACTTCATGACCGAGAGTGTCATCTGAAGAAAAGATGATGCATGTGGTACAGAGTCCATGGCATATTGGCCCCTTTAAGTGACTCCCAAAAGTGAGAACAGAAAATAAAAATATAGAAAACAGATAATAAAGGGATTTTGTGAATCTTGTTCCAGCATCTGCTCCTGTGTGTGTTATGCAGCAAAACTTCATCACTCCCAGGCAGTGTCCACAGCAGTATCTCTGTCTATCGTAATAGACAATAAAACACAGCTCCTGGTCACATCTTTTCCCAGACAGCTAGGAAGATAACTTTCTTAGAGTGACAGAAGTCTTTATGGGGCAATATGCTTGCATCACTTGTAATAACATAGAATACCATCGCATCTGATTACAAGTATTTCCATGGAAAACAATGGCTTCTGTTGGCAGTAAGCAGAGCCAACATTATTATTATTATTATGCAAAATCACATTCTGTGTCATGGCAACTAGGAATTTAATATCATATTACTGCCTTTTTCCAATGAAATTATTCGCTGCTTTGATAGCACTGTTAATTATACCATTGACAGAACTGCAATTAAATTAACACGATTACAATTTACCATTGACCAATATCAAGCAATTTCCTTCATACAACTGCCAATTAGTTAGTTTTCCAAAAACACCCTCCAGAAACATGATTTGCAAGTTCAGCTGTTAGTCTAATTGAAGTGCAAACAGTACTATGATTACTTATCCAAATGTTATAGGGTCTAACAGGTCACCGCTGCCCTTTGAACATCTTGGAGTCTTCACTGTTTACCTTTAAGCAGATATGAGGAGAGAGGGTGAAGTGAGTACTATCAGTACCATCTCCTTTAGAAAAGCAAAACTGACCCCCACTTATATATCCGGCCCTGGCATGTTTGACTGTAAAACACTGCAAGAGTTATGAGGAAATGAATATAATCTTGCTGATCAAAGACCATGCAGCAACTCACAGGGAGTGTGTTCTGTTCAGCATTTATTTTGAGATGAAGTCAAATTGAAAGGACACTGAAATTTTATAAGACTTACAGGCTTATATTGCGTAATTTTTTCAAAAACTAAATATTTTTTATCTCAGAATAGTGACTTCTACTGCTTTCTGCTCTGGGTTTCATTTTTTGGTAATTTTGTTCATTTATAAGCTCTTGGGGAATGTTCCAGAGCCATTCTTTGTGCAATATAACTACCTAAAATCTTAATCAATACTTTGAGATCTATACTACGGTTTAAAATTTTTTCCCTTACTTAACTAAGCCCTTTATATTTTAAACTGTTTAAAGAATCATTAATTTTTTTCTTTTTTTTTTTTTTTAAACCCAGAGCAAGTAAGATTGGACTATAAAAACGTCTGTTCCCTACAGTGAACCAGCACGATCGTTGCACTGGCAAAATATTCTACCAGGTGTGAGTGTACCTTACAGGGACATCTGTGACAGTGTGTCAACATCCCAGACATGAGCAGTATCTTGCATTTATCTGAATGTTCTATGCAGTACTGCAAGGAGAATAAACGGGCTCTAAAAGAAGTTAAACCTAACCCATGTGGAAGAATTGGATTTGATTTGTGATCTCCATTGAAAAAGAGAAAGTTTCAAAATGGAGCTGTTCTGTTGACAGAAAAAAAAGCATTTGCAGGGATGTAAGCTGGATCAGAGCTGGTGAACTCAAAGACCTATTCCACAGTCTGACCTTTTAATTTTTTTTTTCCTGTGTAATTTTCAACTATTTATGGTACTCATCCAGTTTATGTCTCCTATTGAATAACATCACAGCACAGTAAGACACGCTGTAGTTATCAGTACAGAATCACATCTGCTGTAGAGAGTCAACTTATATAAATATTATCATGAAATTTAGCACAGACAGGTTATGACTCATTCTAATACAGAATGAGAAATTTTTAGAGAAGCTAGTCGAGGCCCTGATTTCACCCTCCTTTGAAAGTTTCTGGAAAACAAAAAAACATAATATCCACTACAAAAAAAAAAAAAGTAAAACAAAACCCAAACAAAAACACAAAACAAACAAAAAACCAAACAGAAGACAAAGTGGCAGGACATCTTGCAAATTTACTAAGTACATTGCTTCTCTTTAATAATGAGAGGATATCAGTACCAAAAAATTTTCTGGTGCTTTAGCATATCTGTTCAAGAACATAAAATTAATTTTAAAAGTCCTTCAATAGCAATAAGGGTATCTTTTTTTATTTTCGAGATTCCTTTTAAAAATAAATAGATAAACCCATACTATACACACTTCCCAAAACTTTCCTGTGGTGCAAAGCAGTATTGAAGAACAAACCCTAAATGCCAATGGAGGAAGTTACACCTAGGCCATCGACAGAACCACGACTCATTTACCTTTCACTCTGATCTGCCTACATGCAAACATGCCTTTTGAATTTGCATTGCTGTCAGCACTTGTTTTCAAAATACAATCTTGCCCATGTTCCTCCTCTTTCCCTTCCTTCATTACCTCAGTGCACACACACCCTACTTCTCTCCTCTGCCCCAATTTGAAAATTCACATGAGTGACCAATTATGCAAGATAAGCTGCACACTGTTGGCTCAAGTTTGGACAACAGTCCCCACGCTGCAACAAAATTAAAAGCAACAGCATTTACAAATGTCATTTTTCCCAGGGCTGTCTTGCTGCCCTGCATCACCTACTAATTGCCTCAGGGCTGCCTTGGTTCTCACATGAGCTTGTAGCCTTTACAGCTCCCACAGGCATTGCATCTCAGCAATTTTCCTCCCTTCTCCTGCCCCCCACCTTCTTTTTCTGGGGGAAGGGGAAGGGAAGGGGAGCCAGGTAAGAAGGAAAAGCCCTTTCTGAAGTCCATTAGGAGGCAGTTGAAAAGGCACTATTCCTTTCCTCTTCATTTCCCCCTTGGAAACATAAGCAGCACCCCTTTTCCTTGAGAGTCTTCGAAGCAAGGCAAAGCACAGTTTCTCTCCCACGCAGATCAAATACCAGAAAATCAAAAACTAAACTAATTTTACTCTTAAATATAGGTTCTGTTATTTTGAATAATACATTTTAGATGTAAAGCAAATAATATGATATTGCTGGGTTAACATAGGCAACAAAAGAAAGTAGTAACTCCTGAGGTCTGGTTCATCCTGAGGGATTTCTGTTTAAAAGACCAGCTGACCTATTGCATTTCACTCACCCTGTAAGAAGCACAAAACAAATATGTTCCATAATATTCTTCATCTATTTACTATGGTCAGCCTGAGAGCACACAAACTCTTGTGTCTCGAGTGAACAATTTAAAGTCTCCAATACAAAATCCAGAGAGGTTGTGGACAGTCCAAAAAGTGTTCCTTTCTCACTTGCACTATTAAATATTAATGATGGAATAAAAATATTATTATACCAGTTCACAGGAATTTTCAGGCTTCACTGAGAAGGACAAAAGACATTACCATTTGAACATGATGGATACTATTCAATCATGGCTAATAAGTAATAAGTGGTGCAGTAGATTCACGACAGTACTGTCATAATTTAAGTGGAAAAAATACACTTCAAATAAAGTTGGCTATTTTCACGTCCCAGACAATTTCATTCAGGACACTGCACCAAAGTTATAACTACTCTGAAAGCCTTGGGACTGTGGGCAGACTAACTGTAAAGACAACTACAACAAAACCCCTAGCCCATGAATCACAGGAACCTATTTAGTACCTCCAGCATTCATAACACTATGAAAGTACCGACTACACTTTAAGCCACATTACAGCTGAGAGGACAACCTCATGATCAAAAGGAATTACTCACTTGGAAAAGGGACGTTCAAACAGCCGATGATTCAGAGTATAACTTGGTGGGAAGTCCTGTTCAGTCTGTGTGTCTGCTGAAACAAACCAAGAGAACAGCCAGCTTTAGTCTTGTGTACTTGCAGACATGAATTGAGAGCTTGTTCTGTTAAGTGGTGCCACTGAAATAAGCTGTAAAGAAAAAGTTGATCCAAAACCCACTGGCTTTTTCCTGGAAGTCTTTCCACTGACATTAAAAGACATCAGTTTAGGCCACAAACTCATGGTATTAAGTACAACTCATTAGGATCAAAATCTGATCCAAAATATATCAGTACAGACATGAACAACTGCTACCTCAACACATCACACATTCATCTCTCTGTGGCGGAATCGTGTGTATTCCTGCTGTGAATTTTGCAAGTGTTTATTTGGTTGGTATTTTTATTTTCTTTCAGCATTAACCAGTGTGTCGCTCACCTTATCTTCCATCTGGCACACTGACATGAAAATCAAATAAATACATCTGCAAGCCTTCAAAAATTTCTGCAATTTCCTTTAAAACAGAATCCTGCTTACAAAAGAAGGGTTTATTCCAGTGACTGCCATCTAAGCTAAGGCCGGCAAAATTATTGCTCCAAATAAATCAGCAGCATGAGGTAGGTAATTTCTTTTCCTGTTCGTCTTCCTCACCTCCTGTAAGGTATTTGTTCATTGCAAACTGTTCTTAGGCTATGTGAGACTATTAAATTACTTGTTGGCAAAATATTCTGATGGTTGATCATACATTCTTCCTTGGCTTTGGCTGGTCACACTAGGGTAACATAATATTCCTTTGCTCTCTCATATAGATACTTCCATACAGAGAACAAAAACCTGCAAACCAACAGTGGTTAACAAACGATATATCATAATGCCCTACATACCACTATAAAGACAAAGCAGTTTCCAAAAACATCCACTAACAGCCTGGCCACTTGACCAGCTCTTTAGAAAATGAGTGGTCAAAAAACTTCCAACTACCTATGATCTTGCGCTTTAAAAAGTACAGCAAATAAAAAACAGCAGCCTTAGCTGAAAACACAGGGCTGCTGTAACAAAGATTTATATGAGCTCATCTTCTCTGTACTTGTTACATTGCGAAATGGCTAGAAGTACAGAAAAAAATGAGAAAGTAATCTACAAGCTCATTAACATGTTTTTCAAAAGGTGCTGACTTATGCTCTCATCCATCCCTTTGATTGCAACAAAGGATAATTGTGTAAGAAAAGAAACAATCAGGAGGAAGAGGGCAGTCCCTATCCATCTTCTGCTCCAGCTCTTCAGCATGTCCAGCACAGATCTGCATGTTCCCCAAGGAGTTTGTCATTTATCTAACAAAAGGTGGGATTCTCATGTCGGTGGAGCAGACTAAGGCAGTGCTCCGTAAGAAGACTCACTGAAGTGAACGTGGCTATTTGTAAAGCAAGACAGAGCCCAGCAAGACTCGAAGCATCAGACTTGATATCTATCACTAAAAGGATTGCCTTTGGTCACCAACTTCCCCAGTCAACTCTACTCACTGGCATGTGAGCTCATTCTCAGGCTGAAAGTTCTCTTCCAAAGCAATGTGGGGGGGGGGCGGGTTGCAGGTTTTGTAGGTTGGTTTGGGGTTGGTTTTGAATGTCTTGAAACAGGCAAGTTCTAAGATTTAGTGGTTTATCTGAACTGCATACCGGACAGTACAAATAATTCACGTTTGCATTCTGTTCAAAGGTGAAATAGATTTCAGGCAGTACAATGGGGATCAGATGCCTGGGAGGCTCATTTGGCAACAATAGTGATGCATGACATTGTTTAGTAAAAAAATTTTAATTGAAAAGATGTCTGTCTACTGAAGGTTTATTTAAATTACATCAAACAATTTAAAAATCTACAGCTCAGTGATGTGTCAGAGAGTACACGCTCTGTTATTTTCAAGCCATTAAAATCACTGGTCCGAATGCTTCCTTCCATTTACTGCTATAAATATGAAGTAAAGTCCCTGCAGCCAGGGGAATTATCCCACTCTGTACTGCTGAAATTGAGATCAGGATTCAACTCATTATTTGTCATTAGCAAAGAGGAGGAGGAGGACCCATGCTTTTTCAAAATAATAAACAGTGATGAGCACAGTGCTCCATAACACATCTATTTTTATTTTAAATGGTTTATCCATGGCTGAAGAGCTTGAAGAAAATTAAACTTCATCAAAAACCCTATTCATGCTTTCCAAACTGGAATGAATAGTCTGTCATTTTACTTATGCAGCTCTTTCAATTCTGTGCTTATGGAACAGTGGTTTTCTGATTTGTTTCTTCCAGTGTGGGCTACTGATTGTGTGCTGCAGTTAAAGCCTCTTCATCTTGAAGAAAAGTTATTACTAATGCATTGTGGGATGCCAGAGCTACTGTTGAGTGTCCAGTACCTTTAGCAGTTCATCAGACTGAAACTAGGAACACACAGCGGGTGGGACATCTGCCTGGAAAGCTACAATAGCATCAGTCAAAGACACACACACAGATTATAATAATGACTCATTACAAACTCTTTGTGCCTCTAGAAGAACACACATATCACAGCTTGCCATCTTGTTATCATCAAGAAAGTTAAAATGCTGCTTAAAAATGGGTGAAACGCAAACATCCATATTTATAGGAAAGGAAGAAAGTGACAATTAAACTATATCAAAGTAGGGGCAAAACACAGAACACTGATTAAAGAGAAAAGCCTCTTTGAACTACGTACATTGCTTTATCCAAAAAGCCCAATCAAAAGCAGCTCTTTTTTTAGAGTAAATACGTGAACTTGGAAATCCATTTGTTTTTAAGGGAAGCACAGTTATACAATATTCAGTGACCATAGGAAAACTATGGCGTCTTTCATGTTATATACTTTTTCGTGTATCGTTAGGATTTTGCATCCTTCAGGTCATCGTATCTGTTGTCCAGGGTCCTTCTTACACATTATAATTAAGGTCTAAATTTAAGATCATGTAACCTGTTTCCATTCAGGGCCTTTCCTCTTTGACAGGTTTGGTAGTGTGTTCTAGCACGTTGGATGAGTTTGTCAAAGTCAGGTGAGCCACAGTCCACAACCGCAAGCAAAGGATTTAGAACAACTTTGTGTTACTGCATGGATTAATCTTGAAATATCAACTTAATAACAACACTTAAATAATATAAGGTTCAATACTTAATAAAAAATTGTAAGAAAGCTTTATTGACTGGAGGTCAGATGGGCTCCGAGACAAAACTCTGCCTTACTCATCCTTAGAACTCTTTAATCCCAGTCTGAACTAAATCCAGGAATGTTGGACAACCATGAAGTCAAAATGACTTTGAAAAATATTTGGCAAGCATATACCCTGTCCTTTACCAGGTTCTTCCACTCTCAAGACAGAGTGTTAAATTCTGACAGAACACATTCCGGAAGTTTGTCCAAAATGTATACTTCACTGGGGGCTACAGCTTTACAAGGATATGATTTCTCAGACATACCAAACAAAAGAAAACATGGAAAACAAAAAACGATTGACCCAAAACTATCTTCTTTGAGGCAACTTACACAAAACCTCAAGTTTTGGAAGTGATGTGGAAGGTAGTCTTCAAGACACCACTTATAAAACACAGTTTTATCAGCAGTCTATGCTTTGTAACTCTGCCCCTCACCGAGAAGGCAATGTCAAAGGCTTTCCACCTCTGCTGCTGATATCCTACCAGCAACAGAAACATTTACAGGAGCAAAGACACATAATCAAGTTTCTTGATTGCTCTAGACCATTGCAGCATCACTAACAGGTAGTGCAAAGAACCCACTTTCCAAAATAATCCTTACACATAATGTTGTGAAACTTTCTTAGAAAATAAGAACATTCGGTTGTAAATTCTCATATGAATGCTAGAGCGAACCAGGATCTCCCACACTCCGGCAAGTTCACACAGCAGAGTAAACGTGAGGATGCTGAAACTGCTGACTGCTGCACTGGTGTATATGAATGAACACATGCCCCGGGACAGAGTTAATTACAGGGTATTAAAAGAGTGAAATAGCAGAGATATTTTTTAAGTACTGGATAGTGAAGAACTGAGACAGGNTATGGTTAGCATCATGGAAACACCTTGCAGCATCCTAGTGAAGGCCATTTACCAGTACACAGTATAAATCAACCACTTAGAGCTTTCACAGCTACTTTGTGCTGGATGAGAAGTGCCTCTCCCCAGCTGAGCCATCTGCATGCTATCACGAACACAGTCAGCACAGCAAAATCCCAGTACACACAATGTTAAACCCACTGTCACCTCAAGGGCAACTTTTGGCAAACACTCCCTTTTATATTAATCCAACTTTTCCTTCAAACAAAGTGGTGATCCGTTTGTCCACTGGCTTTTCCCAGTTAAATTCCTCTGAATAAACTGTGCACCAAATAAGAACTGACAACGAGCAGACATCAAAAGTGATTTAGTTCTCCAGACTGCTTAACTACTGAGCGGCCAGCGCAGCAAAGGAGATCTGTGAATTCCCTACACAGCAAAGTTTGCAGTTTTAAGAAAATGTGCCACGCAAGTGAACTTTGCAAAATAATAAAAAAAAAAGGTTAAACAAGAGAGAGCAAGGGAGAAGGACAAAAAGGGATGCTCTGTTGCTTTCATATGGGAGGAAGAGATAGCTCATGGAAACAAAGAATACAAATGAATACTTGAATAGCAGGCAATGAAAAGATACCAAAAAAAGAAACCAATCCAAAAAGAAAAAAGGCATTAATATGGAGATGCCTGAGCACTGAAAAGTAAGATTACAAACCAGAAGGAGAGTAAATAGTAAATCATTTTCTAATCATATTTCTTTTCCACATTGGTGAAGGCTTACAGCACCAAGGACCACCTACCAACAACCAGTCTCCAGACACCACCGAGGACCTTTCGCCTCACTCTGAAGAGCTGTCATGGCACAAGGGAGCCTGGTGACTCCCCGGGGTCACAGTGCTGGAGCCAGGACCTGCCTTCACTGCCCCAGCCAGGGAAGCTTGGGGGCAACAGGGCAGCCCCAGTCCTGGGCATCAGGCACCTACCTGGGGTGGGCAGTTATTAGTGATAGTAAAGAAAGTGCCTGGGGCAAAGCCTTACCGCTCAGGGTGTCTGTGCAGGCACATGCTGGCATTTAGAGGAAAGTTCCCAGCCAGCAGGCACTGAGGTCTGTGCTCCCTGAGACTGTCTCCCGATGCCACACAACTTCACCAAAGGCTGCCCCATGTACCTGCACCCTGCAGCACACAGAGGCCACGTCTACTTCAGGAGCAGCGTAGCCCATCAGCAGCGGATCTGCATGATAAATCCCATATACCACCTATTCTGCTCAGGTTCCAGCAGGGTTCCTGGGACCCGAATGCTCTTTGGTGCCCACGAGGGCTCTCCCAGCCCCCAGCTTGCAGCTGAGCTTCCTCCCAGTGACACCCAGCTTGTTCAGCCTGTGTTCAGCTAGGTGAGGACACACACCAAGGCATCACAACCACAGCTGGCAGAAGACTTGCTTCCGTAGATGCACACTTGGATACAGCTGCAGGCTATTCCAAGAAAACATGATTTGAGCCGTCAGAATTCACTTGCATTCACATCAGACAGCACTGAATCCAGGCCTTTGAGAGGAGATGTATAAAACTCCTTTAAGCACTATCCCATCACACCAACATCCCACTCATCTCCATAACCAGAAGGTAGTTTAACCCCTTGTCTCCTCTTTCAGTTCTTCATTTCTTTCTCTGGAGGTCAGAATGAAACCCTGGCACATGCATATCCCTAGAAGAAAATGATGTTTTTATTTATGGAAACATATTTCCTGATTTACTCCACAGCAAGTCCAATCTTCTTTCTCTTCTCTCCCGAAAAATACCTTACATTTCAAGCCAGCAGTCCGTGATATTCACACTATACAAGATCTACTTCAGACAGCAGGAATTGTTTTTCACCTTAATCTCACTGCATTTAACAGAAGGAGATAATGGAGGTTTTCAATGGTAGCTTGACTGACTACTGCACACAGCTAGACCGACCAAAAGAGGGACCCTGAGGTTACAAAACTAAGAGTAAGCCATCACAGGTTGCTTATCTCCTGAGTCACAATATTTTTCTCATCACCCTTGCCACTATCAGGTAGCCTAATGCCAACTACAGGGAACAGTTACTGTTACTCACAGTAATATACTGTTTGTTGTGGAAATTATAAACCGAATTGAAGCCTAGACAACATGCTTTGCTCCTATGCAGATATGTCTGGTAATAAGACAAGGAAAGAAAACAAAATCAATATCAAGAAATCGGCAAAATCATAACAGTTTGAGAAGTTCTCCATGACACATCTGCTGTTCTTTAAATGATAGAATCTGTTCATTGCAGGAGCTGCTTCCTGAAATCCAAGTTCTCTCTTCTAATACCAGCCACCTACAGCATTACTAAAGCTTTGTTCATTTCCTTTCTTCTGGCCCTTCTTATTCAATTTTTGTAAGAGGCATTTCTATAGCCTAGAACAAAAAAGCACTTACGACACCGAGAATTCCAGTGCCAGCTTCCATAAGACATTAAAACAAACTTTTGTGATAATAGCAATAGTTAACACAGGCACAATCAAAATCCTGTTCAGTAAGTAGAATAATTTCACAGCCCCATAAAACCAGATACAAATGCGAGCTCCCTCAAGTGAGTCTTATTCTTTTTCTTCAGTCTTTTTTCCACCTTTTATTCTGTTTTCCAGATACCATCCTCCCTGTTGACTTCCAGCAGCACTCAATAATAATGTGAAATTACTGTGATGTTTTCATGCTTTAACAAATCCAGTCCAAACCACCTTAACCTGAGAAGCTGACCACAGATGTACTCTCTCCTGTGACAGCAAAGTATTAATTGTTACTCTCCCAAAGAGTGAAAGTTAATCAGCTTCCTTATTTTTAGAAAAGAATTTCTATAGAGCAGAAGAAACAATTTTATGACAGCACCACGTATACATTCATATAACCTACACAGATTATTCCTGCCTGGTATTTTTGTCATTTTATTTTCTCTGGGGGATTGTTTTATTTTTTTCAATAGAAAAAGAAAATTAAGCATGTGTATACCTTTTTTCCCCATTAACAGGAGAACAGTTATGATTTGGGGTTATTTACAAAGAAGCTTCTTTAAATAATACTGAGGGAAAAAGTTCTAAGTGGATCAAGGTATTGGAAACTCATGGCTTGGACTAGGTAGTCCTTTTCTGCCTTACTAGTCCAGACTTAGACAAATTAATCTCAAGTAACAGTGTCATTAGAGGGATTCCTCTAACCTGTAAGGTCAATAAAAGAATTCAAGAGAGTAGTAATACATTTCAATTATCTGGCAGGTTTTTCCAGTTAAATAAATATATATTTGTTTATTCTGTTCCCCAGCAGAATCTCCAAATATTCATTTCATTCAAAATATTATCTTCTGTACATCTCTAAACAACATACAGACTCCCTTCTAAGAGCAAAAAGGTCAGCCTTCCAGAACAGCAGAGATATCTCAGAAGTATACGCAATACCTCCTTCTCTTACAGGAGGGACTTAAATCCACAGCCTACCTCACAGGTAGGAACCCCATCTAGAGTGGCAGAGAGTTGCTCTCTTCCATCTTTTTAAGTATACCACACAACATTGAGCAGCTCCCAACAGCAAACCCTCAAGAAAACTCCACATTGTTCGTGTCAGATGAACACTTAAAAGACAACAGAATTCACATATAGGTCTATGCAACTGCTATTGCTCTCATTTTAACTCTAATACTTCATTATGAGAGAGTCACTAACAGACCGAGCAATGAGAATGACTTTCTTGATAGTTGGGACACTCGCATAATAGGGAAGAACATCGCCATGCCTTTCTTCAGTAAATAATTGTCTACGCTAAGCAGAAAAATCAATAGGAGAAACAAACAAACAGATTACTCCCGAATACTTTCTGGCACACTTCTTAATACAGTCTTCTTGAAGACAAGGGACATGCTGGTTTATCTGGAATTCAAAAGAAAAAAATATTTTTTATCTTGGCATCATCATCCTAAATGCCTTCAGTTACTGGCTGAAGCTAGACTCTTCTTCCAGCAGCCTTCCAGGTCATAGGATGTATCTAAATTTGGTTCAAAAGTGGTTTTGAAGTAGATCTTCCAAGTATGCCTGCTTATTGTTCTTTGCTTCACCATTAGGCAGAAGGTTCAGAAAACATAAGCAGGAAGTCTTTTGGAAAATAAAAAAAAAACAAGTCACACACTCCTGAAAGATGTTCTCCAGGACCACACCTGATGCCTTCCAGTAACTAAGGGGCATTGAGTCCACGTGTCAGACTAGAACTAATCCAAAGTAAAACCTACTGAAACATACAGTGCAGATGCCAAGTATTCATCATCAATTAGTTTGCTTTTCAGTTCTGCTTCTATTGTGCCATATTATTTTTTTAATACAGATTAAGTCTAATACTATTTTCTTACCTGGGCACATATATTTGGCAAATTAAAACCAAAGTTGTGAACAGTTTTGAAACAATAAAACCTGCACGTTTGGATTAATTTTAAGGTTTGCCTGAAGAGGTTTACCTGTTCTAAATTGACTCAGGGGGGTTACCAGAGCTAAACTGCATAAATAGATACCTGTACAAAAATAGTGCCCACTAAGCTTGGAGCATTCATATAAGATTTACAGTGACCCAAAACGGCCAGATCAGTTTGCAGTGGGTAGCAGCTTTGCGGGTACTCTGGATAGAGTCCAGCAATTCAACAGACTTGGTGGTTTAGCTAGTCTAAAGCAGGGTAGGAAAAGGCACGTAGGCTATAATAAAAAAAAATTAGCTGATCATGGTTCGTGCCAGTTAGCAAACACATCACTAACAATTAGAGGAAGCAGTTAACCAAGTCTTCATGCTCCATGTTGAGTACAAAGCAAAGACCATATCTGCTGAACTTTACCCCTACTCACATTTTTCCTGTTCAGCGAGTAAAAAGAGAGACTGGCTGCAAATCTACTGCCCTGTCAGAGCTGTTTGTTTCAAGCAGTATTGTTCATAAGCAGCTGAAAGTGGAGTAGAGAGAACATCGTTATTGCCCCAGGTGGCAACCAAGAGACCAACAGATAAGTTTCTCCTCAGTGGATCTCCAGACAGCACAAAGAAAGAATGCAAGGTCTTTCTTTGCATTTGCTCAACCCATGCTGGAAACTGGAATGAGTCTTCAAGTTATCATTAGAATATAAGAGATAACCTGAAGCCTGTCATAAAAGCATTTGTGCATTATCAGAAACTTGTTACCTCCACGAAAAATTGAACGACTTTTTTTTAAATGGTGCTGATTTAAAAGCTGCCAACTCGGAAAAATAGTCTTAGAATATACTGATATTTGATAAACTTCTGAAAGAACATAAAATTCAGCATAACTGAGGTTGAATTTCCCATTAAAATTACTGAGAATCAAAAAGAAACAGCTGATCTTTGCTAGCGTAACAGAACAAAACCAAGCTAGACACATTGAAAAAAAAAATGTTAATAATCTAATTTTAAAAGCTCTGCAAATGCCTTTCTGAAGATCCTCTTCTTTTCAGCTGTTCTAGTATTAATGCTACATGTAAAGTGATAATACTGTGCATTTTATTTTCAAATAAAAAGATTTATTGAAAATTTTTTGAAGTAATACGTTATCAAATGTTACTCGTAAGCTAACCAAGACAAGCCAAAGTCTAATATCAGAACTGTAGAAGTAACCCAAACAGCATCCCTTAATGGTCCTACTTACCAAAAATATTCAGAGCAGATTAGATCAGACTAAACACATTTTTAGAACATTTAAGCAAATAACCTAAATTGAACATTGAATCCAAAAATCTGCTCAAGAAATAGCAATTGAGAATCTTTGAAGTGCACTTTGTGAAATTATTCTCTCTATATATATATTTTACTATAAGATACTACACAGGCACGGTGGTACAGGTACACCATACCATACTCAATCATATGTGTTGGCCAACTGACACTTGAAAGTCTCAAGTAGCACATCTATTTTCTAGTGAAGAGTTTCATTATCTCATGTATGGCTTCCAAACGAACAATATCTAACTGCTAGGGGTTTTTTCCCCCCTCCCGCAAAGTATGCAAATTGTTTAGGATTTGAAACAAAGCCCTCTCAATCTTAACTTCCTGTTGAGCTGCTGAATCATGTATCACTTATGTAAAAATTCTTAGGGTTTTTTTTTAATCATTATTTTCAACAATTAAATGTATAATGCCTTCTTTTAACATCTCTGTTTAATATTACCAGGTAAAAATACTTGCTGGTTAATATTATACCATTCTTCTGACATAATTGTCCTGAGAATAAGAGCTTTCAAGTCATCTTCTTATGGTTTGCTTTGCATCACTCTCCTATAATTTTGAGTCTCTTATGAAATTATATCCTTCTTCATTTTGCATGGAATTCTTTTCATTTAACTCTAGCAGTTAAATGCAAGCAGATGCCTGAAAGTTAGGTGTCATTTACAGGCTATGGAAAAAAATATATAAGACCTCCTAATGATTTAACTCATCTTGAGCACCCACTTAAAGCAGAGGGTGATTCATGTCTTCTATATCTCTACTCTGGAATAGCAGAGCTACTTTTAAGAAGCTCAAGTCAGACAAGATGAAACCCATTGGTAATGCCTTACAGTTATATCTGCATCAGCAGCTAGCATGGTGCGAGAGAAGTGCATCTGGAGAACAAAACCCTCGGTGCTGAGAAGCCCACTTTCTCATGAGGTACACTTCAGGGACAGAGGGGAAGCAGTATTTCAAACTTGCTGTAGTCTGTCCCACAAGCTGAAAGTCCATTAGCAACTGGAGCTTATTTAGGTGCATTCCTGCAGCCTGTCTGGCAGTTTAGTTTTATCACTAGCTTCCACAGCCCAAGACCGTTCCACAATAAGAACCCAAATTGGTAAATAGGAAAACCCAGGAGGTTCGATTTAAAAGCATGTTCTTCATCCAAACTAAACTGCTAAAATGTAGATATATCCTGAGTCAGTATTTGTGTGCTTTGAAACACGATCTTGGGCTTGTTGGCACATTCAGTCAGTGCCCTGCCATCCAGGGAATTACAATCCCTTTGGTAAACTGCCCGCCTTTGAGCAGGCTGCACTTTTGAGCCTTACTACTTAAGGTGGAGTGTCTTTCATTAACACAAGTGGGATGTACGCAGTGTTTCAAATGAAGGCCCAGCAGCAGCAATACCACCAGTTCTGCTGCCCCTGATGGAAACGCCTTGCCCGGTACTTCTGTGATTGCATCTGACACCTTCATGGCTATATATGGATATCTCCCTCTCTTGCTCCACGGATGACTGATTTAAGAGAGAAACAGCAATGAGACAACAATACTGTTGACAGTGAAGTGAAAAGCTGTTGGCATGAGTTGAAGAGTGAAGGATTCCAACACTCACATTTTCTCAAATACATTACTCTTGCTTTTGACCTTAATGAGTTTTTCTTGCTATTCAGGTTTTAAAAGCCTCTGATGAATGTAAGGGCAGAACATTTTCATTTTCAATGAGAAATCAGGCCAAACACAGCATGAGGCAAACTAAATTGAAAAGTACTCCCTGGGAACAAAGTAAAGACTAAGAACAGACACTCTGAATCACCTGATGGTGGGTCTCACTAGCAAACGTCACTGCTAAATCAGGCATCCTTTGTCACTGTAGGCAAGGGATTGCATTGCAAATTTAAATCTCACAAAGGGAACCATTGATTTTAGAAGGGAAGATAAAGGCCTACTAATAACAAACCCATCAACAATATAACTTCACAGATATTTGCAGTATAAACTGCGTGCCTTGCATCCTTTGGGTAAGCAGACAGCCAAAGGTCACTCAGCTTTGTTATTCACATCAGCATATTTCACTTCAGAGGCTCTTCTACCACCCACAAGAAAGAAATGCACGTGTAGAAATCAGTGTTTTGCACATGGAATACAGTCACCAATACACTCTTTCATTTCAGGAATGCTATAAACTCAAAATTTTTAACCCAGTTGTAAGCGGTAGAGTGATTCATCAGAGATAAAGCAATAATTCACAATATCTCTTAGCAGGAGCAAAGACAGAATTGGTATTTACCTCTCCTCTTGCTCCATTAGGAAAAGCTACTCGCCACCAGAAAGAAAGATCTATCTATCCCCACAGCCCATGCCTGCACTCTCACTTCCCCCACAGCCCTTTCAGAACCTCCCTGTGACCACCTTCGCAGACGAGGAGACAGAACAGTTAGAAATCACTCCTGGCACCTGGACTCTCTCAGGTGAATTCACCATTCCCAGAGCACGTGTGGAGAAGGCCAGCCATCAGATCCTTCTTGTCTTCACATCCCAGCAGCTTTCTACTCCTCTGTCTACATTATCGCTTGCACCTGCAAGTCAGAAGGGGTAAAGCAGTCTAAAGTAGAACTATCCTTTACATACAAACACCTATGTTACCCTGCTAGCTCTTTCCCTTGTTGTGCCCCTCAGAAGCAGCAGATCAGACTCAAGAGATAACAAAAGCAGCACATAAATTAGGTGTTTGCATCCATGCGATGCCATCTCTGCCACACACTAAGTTCAATGCCTTTAATTTAGGTCAGGTCAGACTAAGCTAACTACAGCAACAAGCTCTGCACAAGGCTGAAACACCTTTCCTGGAAGCTTAGGAAATTCTTGACAGCTACCCCACGCTACTGCGCTCCTGCCAAGGCAGCTCATTTAAAGTTAACTCGAGTATGCCCCACTGCACAGTCACAGTAGCAACTACTCAAGAGTTTAAAAGTCCCTAAATAAGAAGTTACATCTTTTCTGGTCCAATTCCCCACTGCTCTGTATTTTGTCACTACTTAACTAATGAAAAATGATTATAAAATATTGCAGTTCTATCTGAAAGCATTTCATATATAATATACATGTACGCACAATTCATGTGAAATAAAGCTTTAAGGATCTACTATGAAGACTCAAGGAAAGCCAGAATTAAATGCAAAAGCTCTAATTCAGATCTATTTTAGAGGCTTTATATCAGTTTTCCACTGATATTAGTGCATTACTCCCAGTTTACACTAACGTAAGTAAAGCAGATGCAGGACCAAATATGATAAAGAGACTGAGTCAACAAAATAGCAACAGAAAGAGCAAGTTATATAAACAGAGGAATTCTTCGAGCTGTCTATATAATTCCTAAATTTGCAGCCCCACACATCATATACTCCTGCATTAATTTCTATTACAAAACAGGTTTTAACTAATGAAAAAAAAAAGTTAGCCCTATAGAACTGAACTAGAATTGTGAAGACTAAAACCTGTCAGTACAGTCCTGAGAAGCAGCAAATCAGTTTGTGTTTCACAGGCAATTTGAGATCTGCCCTTGACAATCTTTAATACTGAGGCTTTCAGCTGAACTCTACCTTAAATTCCAAACTCAGAACTTTATAAATTTTACAGAAATTTTTAGTTTAGAATTATTTAGTGGTGTTGTCAGCCCTGTCAGGCTACTGCATTCCTGTCCTCACATATGAAATAAAAAGGTGACAGTTGCCTCTCGTACAATAAAAGGCAGGGAATTACTACAGTAAGAAAGTATATTGAAATAGAAAGTGCAGATTCATGTCAATTTTTTTTCAAAATTGCATAGTTTAACTAATGCCATCATCACTAGAACATCACACTAAAGCTTTTGGCACATTACTTAGTGCTCTTTTTACTGACTACTGTAATGCATACCACAACCCTTTTCTTGCCTTACACCAAGACAAAAATGAAAGCAGAAGTGACACGTTCAGTGCCATCATCCTACTTCACGCCTTCCACAAAGAAACAAAATTCCTTTTGGTGAGTGGCAGGAGTTTCAGCCAATAGCTCAGTTGAACATTGCAGTTTATCTGGACTAAAAGTACAAAGATATGTCTATACTCAGTGTTTTTTCATCAATTCCCTGCAGCTGTTATTTGCAGCGTTCTTGGGTTAGCTTACCAAGACCATGAACTGAGATTTAATACGGTGAACGTTTTTACATAGCAAACATTCAGCTCAACATTTAAAGTATTGTGAAGTTTCAAGTAACAAATATATATGACAAGAACAAGAAACTGTTCACAAGCATTCTTCCAACCACAGGCAACAAGTCACCTCATACTACACACGATGAATTATTCTGATGTAATACATACACTGGTACCAGTTAAAGTTCTTCCCCAGCTAGCAGCCCAGGCCTGAATTTGCAGTGCAAGCGTCTCCCCTTAACACAGTGAAGCTGAGCGGTGAATATAGACCTAGACTTCAGAAAAAATATCTAGACTCAAGTCTGGAAGCCACATCTTATTACAGAATCACAAAGGATAAACTGAGATCCATAATTTTATTCTGAAATTCAATATGACCTGAGAAGACTCATTTCACATTTGGAGACTACAATTTAGTTTTAGACAGAACAAATCAGCAACATTAACAGTTAAGGTAACTTCTATAACCAATATAAGGGCTGAAGCATCTACCTGTAATCCATGTCAAGTGGCCTTAGCAATGGGGCATTCTGTGGTCTTTCTTCCTGGTTATTTGCAAGGTTGCAACGTTCCTTTTCTGTTTTTGAATCACGAACTGTGTGAAGAGGTATTTGGATACTGAAATTTGACCCCCACACACACTCTAGCAGTAATGCTTCACCTTTTCTGAATAGTTTTTGACAAAAAATAGTTTTATGACAAAAATTGATATAGGTCATGGATAATTAGACTTACAAGACCTCAACATTTCACTGCGTATTGGTGTATTAAATATGGCATATTAATTATGCCCCATCCTGTGGCTTCATCCTGCAGGTTTTCCTTGAAGTGTCAGATACTTCTCAAAGGGATAATGCTGCCGAAACACATAGGATTACTCACCTACAAACCACAGGGCTTGGCACCAAGGTACTGAGATACATTAGGCTCAGAGTGATAAACGGTGCATACAAGATACACACTGTAAGATGAAAAAGCTTTGCAAAGGTGAAATAATGAACAGCAAAGCAGCCCATTTCCATTTTCCAGATGCTGCACTCTGCCCTAGAAGAGACAGTTCCCATGCCCACAGGAGAGGGATCCTTGTCCTCTGCACCACCCTCTGCCCACCAACACTCTCCCCAGCCTCCTGGGCTGCCCCCGTGCAGTGCCCACATGTTTCTTTGCACATCCACATAGGGATTAACAACATCACTCCTAGGCTATAAACTGTTCTGATAAAAGCTAGCACACCAGGAAAATAAAATATTTGCATTCACATTTGCTTCCACAAAGCAGCTTTCACTTTTCTTTTCCAAGCAGCTAAATATCTCCCAAGTAATATTTGTGTCTCCAAACCTTGGGAGCAAAACAGAACACAGACCTAGCTCTAAAGCAAGGTCTATTTATCTGTGCAGCCAATTTACTATCACCCTATGAAGTTTCTCTTGAAGCGTTTGCTCTAACCAAAAAAAAGTCTGCGTTCTCGCCTTGCAGTCACCTTGTAACACAGTCTGTTGTCCTGCACTTCTGGATCACAGCCTGCCATCTGGACTTTTGTCTTCCTCTGAGCTCGGTCCCTGTCCTGGGCCACCTCACAGTTGTTAATTAGTGGCACTGTCTACATGCAAAGTACCCTACCCATCATCATTTATATTATAAATGCCTTTTCCCCCCCTGACTCTCTGCTATGTTCCTGCTGCTAAATGTCCTTAATTCCAGATTCTTTATGCTAGGTTTTGCCTTTAATAACACTTGAATGAAAAGCAATTTTAAAGCAATCCATGCTGTCAGAGGCCCCCTCAAGCAAATGTGATTTCTCTTAGCTTTGCCTTCATGTCTAGGTTAAGAAGTTTAAATTGAGTAATTTAAAAAAACCAAGGCAAAACAATACATGTTTAAGGTCAGTCATTGAACAAGCCACATTTTTATACATTTCCCAAACAGCTGCCCACATGATTGTAAGCTCTTGCAGACCATCAGTTTCTACTCCAGCATCATTACAAGCTTTAGCTTGTAAGAAAAGCTAATGTAACACATTACAAAAGGAAAGTTTTAGCAATGGGAAACCAACTAAAAACAAATTGTTAATGAATGCAACAGCTGACTGCCAACAAGTTCTGTTCAGCTTATATTATATCAGCATGGTGGCATCAAGGAAAATGAGGTTTTCTGGACTGAAGAATTAGGCAACCACAAGAAATCAGCCAAACAAATCAAAAGCCATTGCAGAAACAATTAAGGAAAATACTGAAAAAGCATATTCTTACAGACAAGGTCCTAGACTGGGAACCAGAACATGAAGCTTTCAGTACTGTAAGGTTCTTAAGTTTTCAGAGACTCATGGCTCCTCAAATCAGTCAGTTTGGTAATGACAGAGCAAAAGAACCTATCGATGCAGATAAGTTTGGGTTTGTTTGTCTTTAAATTCTATACAATCATTAAGCACTTAGAAGCACACAAATGTGCAAATGCCATCCACTTCAAATTTCCAGAGGTAATTAGGTGCCAAAGTGTTCTTGAAACTGTCATCCCAGTGACTCTGATTCTTCTCCAATAAGACAACTCTTTTTCTGTTCTCAACTTTCCATCTCAGCTGAGGTCTCCGGTAGCTTGTAAAGTACAAAGAATAAACTGGTCAGTAACTATAGCACAGGAATTCCCTGGGACTTCCTCTACCAAAAGAGGTAATGGAGCTAACAAGAAAGGACCAGAACTTTTTGATATAAAAGTTTGTCCAAATACTGCAAAGCCAAACTAAACTGGAATAACACCAACCAACTCTTTTGCATTCTTTGATACAACTAGACAACAGTGGAGCACAAGTGTGAGGGAAGACACAGGAAACTGAATAGAAACAGCATAACCTTGGACACAAATATTTCAGAGCCAAAGCACAACAGACTCTGAGTTGTGCCGTAAGAGGAGGAGACCTTTGTGTAGTCCAGTGATTGATTTATGCATCCCCATTGTGAGACTGCCATCCTTTGCAAGGAGGGACTTATCACAGCAACAAGTAAAGCCTCAGAGACAAGCCATATTGAAATCCACAACAGTCCTGCCAGGGATGCCTCGTTGCTCCTCTCAAAAAGGCTAAAAATAGTCTGTACTTTTGTCCTTCAGTAGCTCCACATAACATTGGGGTTTTGTCTTTTTTTTAAGTTGCAAGTTTAAAAAAATGAATACAAACTCACCCTTCAAGTTTAAATTAAAGCTAAGTTCTTTGGTTTTCAGCAAAGGCAACACCTGACCTTCAGCTAAATCTCAGCCCCTCCTATTACTGTCCTTTGTTACATTTGTGCAGAACCCACTCAATGGGTTGTGTTGAAGAATCATAAGCGATCACCATCAGTAGGCTTGCATGAGCGTATGCTGACATAGCAGGAAAAGGTTGGCAGTTTCCTGCTGCAGTCCCTTTTAGGTTATCTGTACCACCACTTTTGGAAGCCACACTCATTGCTGCTGCTGGGAGACAGATGGGACAGCAGCATCTCTTGCTTAGAGGATGAGGGAACGGTCATTGCCACAGCAAAGGTCACTTTTTCCCTCATGTCCATGACCAAGAGAAGTGGGTCCAACAAGCCTCATTCTACAGGCTTCTCATTTCTAATGCCCACCCCAACACTGGCCTTTCCCCGCTAGAGCATGTGCAGCCTGGGTACCTCACACTTGGAGCAGAAAAATTCAATACCACCAAGAACAATGAGAAACATTGAATGTGTTGAAGGACATGTTCCACCCCTGCCTCCAGACCTAGGAATTTGCTCCACAGACAGTGCTCCCAACCAAAAGCCAGACACGCACAGGTGTGCTGGAGCTCAGTGCTGCGTGTGTCAGTCCTGCAGCAACATCTCTGCTATCACAGGTGGCATCTGACCTCACCTTCCTGCCAGAGGTGAGATTCCCTTCCTGAGGAAGGTTTACTCTCTTGTTTTGTTATTAAAAGAAACTTAGTTTTTGAGAAGCAGAACTCAGAATCCCTCTGGAGACCTCACTATGCAACTGCATGGTGTAACTGCAGCCCACCAGGCAAGCATTACAGAAGCCCTGGAAATTAGAACATCGTTTAAAATTGGTCCACTGTTAAACAGGAAAGAGATATGATCATAATAAGGATATGCAAGTGTAAATTTTGAATACCTGAGGAAGAAATTTAGAATATTATTTCTGATGGAGCACCAAGGCAAAAAATCCAAGCACCACCAACACCACATCCCCCAAAAAAACCCCTCATCACAGATCCTGACACAGGGAATAACAGTATTAATATTAACTCTTAAAATAAGTTTAAAAAATCATGAAGACATTCAAGAAAAGAGTCCTGATGAAGTTTTAATTCTTTTCTCTCAGGCATAGACAAGCATAATGATACAGCACTGCAAATCAAATATTCTAATGCAAATCTGGTCCCTTTCTGAAAGTCACACAACGACCCAAGCAGCCACCCAGAATAAAAACTTGCCAAAGTTCCTTCAACCAAAGGACAAGTCTAACGGTTCTCACAGAACCCAGAACCGTTGAAACAGATTTTTCTCCATCTCTTATACAAATGCACACAACTTGAAATGAACTCCTCTGTGAAAATGAGGTGGCTAGCAGTTGTATGAGAAACTAATGGGAATTTAAATAAGATATGAAAAAAAAAAACCACCAACCATGACCAACACAGCTATTCTATCTCTCCTATGTTTCATTCTGAATTTTAAATAATTAATTTTAAAAACCAAACAAACAGTAATTGGGTTTTAATAATTGAGAGAACACCAGATAAGGAAACAATATCCAACAAACAGCAAAGGAAATTAAGAAGTAATGGAAACTGTCTTAGAAGATCCAGATAACTTGAAAACATGGTTCAATGTATTTCATTTTCTCCTCCCAAAACTTCATGCACCCTTGAATCTCATTCACATTCTTGCTTAGTTTCTTCTTAAGCAACGTTTTTATGTACTGCTGCAATACTATAGTAAGTTCTACAACTTTCAGTAGTTAACACTGCGATAGGATGGGCTTGTACTTATTAAGAAACAGTTCTACTAATGACGTTCATGATCTGCTCTTTAAGATACACAAGTAAATTCAAAGATGCATTCCTGCAGATTACACCTCCAACAGCTCTTTGAATAGCATATCATTTATCCCTGCCAACTCAGTTTTTGACTGATGGCTGCAGAGAAGAGGCGATCTGCATACAAGCTGTTTGTCTGCTTTGGTTCTCTGTTTACAAGAGTGTTCAACATAAGTGGATGCTGATGGCAGCAATGATCAGTGATGTCACAGAACATTTAATTTTGCTCTGTCTTTCTACCCATTTAAGAATATATGCTGCATTATTTATAAGGACTGTAAGTTAAAGGTCAATCTGTTGTCATCTTTTTTCATCACATGAGGTGTCGGGGCTGAACGGGTGCAGTATTTGAAAGCCTGCATATTTCTAAATGCATAAAGGAATTCCACGAGAGCCTTGTATGGACAACTCCTGAGAGACCTCAAAGGCAACAAGTCTGGATTCCCTTAGAAAGAATAAAGAAGCACTTCAACTCATGCCAAAAGCCTCTGAAAAAAAATTGCGATGTTTTTCCTATTCCTCACTGTCCTACACTGTTGTTTCTTTAAATGAGTCTAATGCGAGATTCACAGATATGTGGAATGTCTCTGATATGACCAAGCCATGGGCAACTGGCTTAGCAGAGAAATCCCTAGGAATGCAGCTGAAGCCCTTAGATGGGCAATAAGCCCATTGATGATGTCTCCAAGCTCTCTGGGAAGGCTTCTGCTACAGAATGCTCTGGTGATGACTAAAAGGGCTACATGGCTGAAAGTTTCCCAAGGCCCACAGTACAGTTCAAACCCTAACAAGTTGCCCACGTTTAGGAAAGCTTTAAAAAAAATACAGCAAGTTTTTGGTTGCCGTTTCATCATAAAAAATAAAACAGCAGCATTCCTCTCAGTCATGAGCTAATGCATGGTCTGCTGTGCTGAAAGTTAATAGGATTATTCTGACTGTTGGACTACGACTCACAACAAGGATGTACAGTGATACAGGCCCCATAAACTAACAGGGTCACTGTTACACTCCTACTGTTACAGCTCCTACAAGGCACTGCATCATTTTTATTCTTGGAGTAGCTGTACCTCAAAGTGGAGTATATCTTGTCCCGAGACATGGTACTATACCCCTGAGCATCAGTAGCTTGAGATCTGGTCAGCAAGTGAATCAGAAACAGCTCAGCAGTAAAACTGCTTAACCAGCTTCACTGGATGGCCCTTATTCTTTTCTCACACCAGTGCAAATCAATTGACTGTGATTATTCCTAATTTTTACCACTGTATCTGAGAGCAGAATCTGTCTTGTTTTTCTCAGGGGATGCTCTGAGCTAGATCCTAGCCTGCACAGCACACCTCCACCACCCAGAAATCCTCCACTGTGCATCGGGACTTTATTTCCTCTCCCCCTACCAAAAGAAGGGGGTGGGAAACTTACTCTTTCCTAGTAGAACACACAGTAGTGAATAATCTGAAGTTGTGTAGGGCTGAATTACAGTCCTCAAGAAAGCTCAAGAATGTGCTACGTCAAAAAAACCCACCTGCTTACTGTTAGTCATATTAAGGTGGCATTTATCAGAGAGCTTAATTAAAAACCACTTTAAACAATATTGGTGCCATTATAAACCAGGTTTCACTGTTTCCAATATTAATAAAAAATAAATCACAAAACCACCCTCATTTATGTCTTCAATAGCACCCACTATGGAGTATTTACAAGGGTCTTTTTCCTGTGCTTTATCTCCTTAAAATTTCCAGGTTGTTTGTTAGGATAGTTTACCATTGGTCACCTCACACGTGACTATCCCAGGTAACACTATCTGAGAAGCTAAGTCATGCTACCTTTAAGACACAGTGTCTTGAATGTCCTTTGACCTTTGCCAGATGAACAGTTAGGCACCGGGAATCATTCTTCCCCTTTAGGAGTGCTCCTTTTGAAAGAGTGATCAAGAGGAAAATGTGTCAGTTGGCTCCTCTCCCTCCTGTGAAGCTGGAGATGGTCCTCCCTGCTGCACTACAATGCTCCAGCTGCCACAGAGAGAAGCCAGCCAGCCAGCCTCTGCAGGGGCAGAAGGGCTGTACCGCTCTCCCGCTGCACGCTCTGACTGGAGCCAGCAGAGTCAGCACACAGAGCCTCTGACGGGAGGTCAGCATTGGCAGCTCTCCTTTTCTTATGTTCACTTGAGTGGGTTTCAGGCAGCCAGGGAGATCACTGACAGCTAAACCCACAGGACCTAAGGACTCAAAGGCCTTCTTTTCAAGCATCCTTAGAAAGCCCTAGCGAGCCTTTCGGCACTGCTGCCAAGTTCACCGCTGGCTGTCAGACTTACACCCTATTAAAACATGATTACAAGAGCAAAAGCTTACCCGCAACCACCTTGGCAAGCTGTTTAGAGTCCTGCAGTGATGCTGGATCATCACCCTCGAGCACCTTGCTCAGGTTCTTTAATGTTCTTCACTCTACACTGCTGCTGCTTCAAAAACCTCTCTGAACTGCCCATTTCAGCTTCTTGTCCTGCCAACATAGCCACGAGGAGCCCTAAGAGGCACGCTCACAAGCCCCAGCAAGGCCCAGGGTTTATTCTTATTTCAGAGCACAGGTCTCAGGTGATTTTTAAGTCACTCTTTTCTTGCTTCAGCCTTGTTAGTATCTTCTACCCAACACACACATTATAAACACACGCAGATACAAATGAGACAGTTTATCATTCTGCTTTCTTGACAAGAACTGCCTTTTAAAGTCTCTCCTGGTAATAAGCAGAGGCAACTACTGCTGGAAAGCACTTGGAGAGAAATAGCATCAGCAGCACAACGTAAATAATTAACGAAACCATTCTTTTAGATTGCATTATGCAGAGAGGAATAAATCATCAGACAAACATTAAATATTTCATGAAAGTTATCGTAAAGTTGGAGAATCAAGTGTCCTTCTATTTCATTTCGGAGCATGGAACAGTCATCAATACATTTAAGAACCGCCTCTTAGCCCCTTTGCAGCGCTGAAGGAGATGGATTCTCTTAAATTCTACACACACTAAATTTTCTACATCCACTAAGATTTCTAGAAGGCTGATATCAGAATTCCGGGGCAAACAACAAACACAGACTTTTTTATGGCCTCTCAAATTGGGTAGTCAGAAATTGAGGCATACAAAATTCTTAGTCATTTCTGAAAACACTGACTCGCTGAGCTGGTAATGAACAATTGTGTTGCTGAACGATTACTGAAACAAAAGATATTATCCACCTCCTTAAGTGCTACTTATTAGTAATAAATCTACCCTCTAGAGAAAGAAACAAGGCAAACCCTAACCCAACTTCCTATTTATAGTGCTGCCAAACTAACACCTAATGTAGTGTCATCAGAATTAATAAGTAGAAAACCATGGAGCTCATCCAGCCACATAACTTACTCTCCAAATCATTTAACATTAGTTTTTCAGGAACAATGGATGTTGTACGTGTTTTGTGATTTTTGCTAATGTTACATTTTCTCTTAACAGGATGATAAATTCTTAGCAGCACCACTGACTTTCCAAAACAGAAAATTTTTGCAACATAGAGCTCACCTGGAACTGAAAAAGCATAAATAATTTGTTATTTATCTGGTTTACATTTATATTTATCTATTTTTAAATAGATATTTTTCAGGTTTACCTTTGTCGCTTGTGCTCATTACCAATAGTAAACCTGCTCAAGTTTCAGCATTTTCTGCCAAGATTTCCCTCCTCATCAAAATTTAGCTGCTGTTTTTCATCCTACACTGAAATCTAAGGTCCTCCTCAGGCCTGATAAAACTCAGGCCGTGCCATATGTGGAGAAAAAGCAAAGAAGAATTAGAATATCATGGTTGCTTGCTATGTAGCAGTAGGTGTAGGAAGCCTAAAGTAACTGCTAATCTGAATTGAGATTATTATGTGCGAAAAACTTGGACACTTTCAATTTCTAACATACAGCCCACTTGGAAGAAAGTCAGCGCAAAAAGGATTGGAGCTCTGTAAACACAAGAACTTTTTTGCTGGCAGAATATCCACCCAAATGCAAGATATGACCAGAACATTGCATTTCTAAGCTTCTGACGTTGTTTTAACTTATATGACAAGACACACTAAAGCCATTAATACGGTATTTTTACTTCACTGTTAGATCAACATAAAGTGAGCTGTGAGAGTTACCATGTGCGTAGAGATTTTTAAACAGCAAGAGAAAGTTTGCCCTCAGAGTAAAAGCTTCTAGAGATTTTTGGCGATAGGAGAACTTGTGAAATTGTGCGCTATGCAGAATAATAAAGTCTACAAAGATAAGATGTGTGAAGCAGTGATTATTGTGGAAAAATATTTTAAAACACATGAGCAATATGCATGCCTGTATGTAATAAACATACAGATCCACAGTCTAAATCCTAGCTTCCAGACAAAGCCTGAATGATACAACTCTTTCCTAAAAATATGGAAAGGCAACATCTCACTGTTTCTCAAAAACTTCAGCAGTTGCATGGAAACAAAGTACTTCAGGGATGGTATCAAAATGCAGGCTCCAAGTTCAGAAGCAAATACAGCAAAATTTCCTGAAAGTCCAGGTATCACAAAAATATGATGAAACTTAAAAGTTCCTCACCTTAAATAATAAATAAATGAGTGAACACATGAGCATAAACTGTGTCAGTTAAGCAGCTGCATCTCCACTAGGCAGCAGGATGAGCTTCACAGCTGGAATAGGGAAGCCCTGGGTTCTGCGCCAAAATGTGCTACTAACTCACCTCCACGTCAGAAGGTGTTTAACTGCATCTTTGTTCCAGTTTTGCCTCAGATTCACCAGTTTCCAAAGCAAGATGCTGATATCGAGAGCAGGTTTAACACACACAGTTACCCATAGTAACACCATAATAAATAGGCAAAGCTTTATATATACGCACAAAGCGTTTGATTGTTTCTCCCCTTTTCCCTAACTAGACCAGCTCTATTGCTTTCTGCCACCTGGACCTGCCCCCTACTCTTGGACAGCCTCTGCAATGCTGACGGCAACAAAATATTACATCTGCAGTTCATCATAAAGCCTGGCTGCACCAGTTATACTGGGAGGGAATAGGTGTGGTTTTTTCCCCCCTTGCCAATTCAGACACAAAGAGGCAGCCAGGCACAACACCATATTTTACCTGAGCTAATGGGCTGTAGCTGGTGGCCCATGTGTTCTGTAACAGGGTCAGATGCATTCAAACAAAATGCATTTCAGTCTCTAGTGCTGCCGTTTTAATCAGACTTGTTATTCTCACTTCTCCTAAAACAAATTAGCCAAAATGCCATTATTTTATCCAGTATCTAGTCTACCTCTGCCATGCCATAATCAAAATATACCTAATCAATACCTTTGAAAATTTAATTTTATTTATTTAGCCTATAAGAAGCTCATCAAGCTGGCCATATCCCATCCAGTAGTCTAATTAACAAATTAATAATCATCTTCACTGCACAACACTATTACGCTGTTTTCTCTTAGCGAGGAAAACAGAAATCCACATGATCACATAATGAAACCCCAGCAAGATACAAAGCACCGAGCGTGTTAGTTCATATTAGTCTGCAGAGAGCATTTGTGCTCAGTTATCTTCCAACCAGCAAAGCAGGGTTGTTGTGTCTGACTCGTGTTATCCTACAACATTGCATAATTCTAACGGCAAACTTGAGATTAAAATAGGCAAGCAAGGAACTGGACCATTTCCCAGAAAGGTCTCTGAAGGCAATCTATCCTTCTTAGCAACTAGTTAGCAACCAAGAGATGATTACCGTGGATTAAAGAATTAGATAATAAAGCAAAAAGTCTAATCAGAAACGCTGTTACCAGCATTTTACTGTCACAGGGCCCATTGGAATAAAATAACAAAGAAAAAGCCCCAAAATTATTTTAATTTTGTCAGAAAGTTAACTAAAGGAATAGAAAAAGAGAGGTTTTGAGACACGTGACAAAAATGGAAGAAATCCAGGCTACTAAAGATCTTTCAAGAAAGATATCAGTATTTTTTAGGAGCTTTAATAGCCTGACTAAATTTAAAGTAGTTAAATCACTTGGCACTTTGCATTCTTGGACACACTGTAATAACTCACCCATCAAGATGAGTTATTAGAGAGGGGCAAATTCAGATCTGGTTCATGCAAGCATAGTTCCCCTGAAGTTATAGCATTCTTGTTCACCTGTGCCAGGAGCAAATCCAGGCTGTTGGCCACCCAAGATCCAGAAGAGATGAGTTAGTGAATAAATTCTGAACCTTAAGATCTTACACACTACTCACGTTTTCTAGGCAACTGGCAGGGCAGTCATAGGAAAAGATTAGTTGAGCCATGTAATGCAGTAGAGAAGACCAAAGGAGATACTGCATAAATAAAATGTGTTTATGCAGATCATGTAACAGCTATACTACCTCTGTTATTCCAGCCCATACGCTGGAGCAGCAAAGACCAGGATGGCAGCCCAGAAATCCTGACCGCGGATTCACATGGGATAAACACTTGAGATTTCTAGGTAGAGCAAGTATTAGCCTATCTAAAAAAAGTAAGATTCCAATGCCATTTCAAACACTGGTAGCAAAATTGAAGAACTACCTAACCAAATAGTCTTAAGACTAAAGAATTTGTCAGGTTCCCCCTAAATTTTTTTTGTTTGTGAATGCCAGCTTCCCACTAAATGTCCAAAGGCTTTCTTTGAAATTTTCCTTCACTGTTTCTTCCTCCTACATGACAAACAGTAAAAGAAGATTGCCTTAATGACAAATTAAGGAGGCTATGTGATCAAACGCAGAGAGTCCATGGAATTCCAGATTTAAGGTTAACCTAATTTTTACTGTGCCCTTACATGTGTGGGTTTTCAACACAGTTCATAATGCGAACACAGTGACCACAAACTGATAGATCTAAAGCTTAAAGTTTTCTTCAAAGTTGACAATTACAAGCCAAAAATCTTCAAATTCCAAGTAAAACCCAGAAAGTTAACAACCCTAAATTCTCCTATTTTCCCTTCAGCCAGCATCAGTATGTTAAAACTTGTTCCAAGCCAGAACAGATTTATAATCACTCTTGATTCTTTGAAACTAAAGCACAAGAAAATGCTTATTTTCTCCAGCACCAGGGAAACACCATTAGTTCAGGAAGATATAAACAAATATATCTGCACAGGTAGGCCAATTATTTTTCTTATATCAAATAATTAAATCCCCAATTATTTTTTGCACCAAGTGTGTTAGCTATACTAGTTTTTCCAAAATAAATTTGAACAGCATTATTGTTTTCTCGGGTTTTAGCCATTTTTCAAAGCTCTGTACGTACCTCAGCGTTCTTCCCATACCAGCTCATGCATTCACAGAGAGTTCTGCATTTATCATGATCTGTATGTTTAATTAATATGCTGTTTACTTGACTTTTCCAATGATTAATAAAGATGCTAAGGAAAATGCACTCAGCACTTATCTCCATGGCAGTAATGGACATCTCCCCACAATCCACTGCTTTTCCATTTATCAGTTTGTAGATCTTTTTTCTGTACAAATCAAACAGGAGCTGGGTCCTTAATAAAGACCCAGATTTTCACTCACAATGAACCAGTCTGACTACAATATGTTTCATTTAAGCCACCATAATACAGAGCCATCTGTAATAAGAATATATAGTAGAGACTAGGTAAGTGTTGAATCAACCATACTTGATCATATTTACTCTGGATTACTTCAGGAACTGACCAGGGCAATCCGCAAACTCCTTAAGGTTACTTTCATGACTTCATGGAATTTGACTAAGATCTCTGAAGTTTAAAGTTTTAAGAACTGTGAGTAGGACAGGAGGCGAAACCCCAATCTCATTCATTCATCTGTAAAATACATTGGATCAAATAATAAACAAGCTTTTTAATTATATCATAGCTTCTTACAAAGCTCAGCATGGATTTGCCAAAAGCATTGTAATTTCTTCTGGGTTATGAAAACCCAGAATGGGAACATAAGAGCACTCGAGCATGTGATAGGTATTGCAATGGCTTTTCTTGCACATAAAATGCCTGTATGAAAACACAAGCAGACCACGATAAAGATATGCAAGTAAAATCTAAGCTGAAGTATTACTAAGTTTGGGGCATCATACAATAAGAAACTTGTATCCTGATCACAGACAAATCCGTAAGACAGAAGGAAGAAGGCTTAGAAATCTAGGAAAACTCTTATTGAGTGGTTATCTCCCATGGCCCTCATATATTACACAACTGCTTTTTCATGTACAAGGTTGAAAACTAATGATTTACAGAGACACCTGACAGCTAGGAGAGAAAGAGCAACTTTAGCACCCACACTATTACTTCAGTCAGTTGTGCATCACATCCACACAACCAGTCTTACTGAAAACAATCTGATATATTGCAAAGAAAGGAATACTAGATGTAGCTACCAGTTACTTTGCTATAAAATTCTGGAACTTTTAATTAAAAGCAAACGTTTGCCAGGTTTCAGAACGCTAAATAACCAGAGTCTCATTTAAATCACAGCTCTTAAAAATTGACCCATCGTGGACTGACCTGGCTCCGAATGTTCTTTTCCACATACTAATTAAACTAAGTTGAGAGCTTATGGTGAGCAAGGCACTGGAAAAACACCGCAAACTGCTAATCTCTCAATCCCTACAAAAAGTTATCAAATTATCTTAATTGACTGCTGCCCTAAAGCTATGCTGGTATCTAAAATGATAGCACAAGTGTTATTCCAATAACACTGTTTACCAGGAAACACATGCCACTGGCATCATCCCAAACTGTTTGAGGTAATTGCACTTGTGGGCCATGGAGAGAAGGAGTAGAAGACTTGGCACCTCAGGGCAAAAGTCTCATTCACATCTACTCCCTATCCCAAGTCAAATTAGCCCTAATGCATCCCCCTTTTCTCCCCAGTATTACACACAAACTGCACATAGAAAGAGAGCTGAGGGATAATCGTGCCAAGTTTATAAAAAATGGTTCATACTACAAGCAGCAAAACTATTTCAGCCTGCAGCCTCTCCATGGGGACAAGCGCTCAGCTATCCAGCTTCCACGAAGCCAGTACGCCTCTAGCAGCAAAAGCATCCCAGAGCACCTCTAGAAGGCTTACACTGGAGAGATTACAGAGCATGCAATCGCGCTCACATCCAGATCAGTCTGCTGGCCAACGAGGAAGGACAAGCAACCTGTCAGCTTGTCTTCCAAGCACTTTGTAATTAGCCACTACCCAGACTCTAGAGGGATAGAGGGACTTCATGCTTTCCACTGCCTCCCCTCCATTGTGCCAAGAGAAGAGAGGAGGATGAAGGTTCCGATCTCCCTTGCTGAGCCAAGCCTGGCAAATACCCTGGATCCCTCCCAGCAACTGCATGGGAGCAAGCAACCCCAAAGGCTTTGTTCAGACATCTCTTTGTCACAGAACTGAGCCGTTTACTACTTTTGATACAAAATGAATTAATTTAAGCACAACACTCTCAGGCAGGACGCTTGCCAGAAAACTATTAGGATCGACAGCATGCAAGGCAGTGCTACAGCTTTCAGCTGACTACTACCCAAGGTTTGGAGTGGCATACTTTTCTATCTCACTGTTAAAGAAAGGAAGGTGAGACACATGCTGCTCCCTCCACCCACCTTTTTACCACTTATACTGATTTAAAATTACCAAGACAAGCAAAGCTCTTCACCAGAAAGAGCCTCTCTACCAGCCTCAAAGAGCACAGTGCGATCTGGATGACCACAAAGGGGAGATATGGCAATGGCAAGTCTTTGCCCTGAGGACTCTATTTTCTGTGGCCGTAGCAACTCAACCATACGCTTAATCTTGCATATACAGAAGGTGTGTTTCGCATGTAGCACTCCAATCAAGTGGAAATATAAAAACTTACTAGCTGCCTTCCTCTGCACACATAGATAAAATAGTAGGACTTTCTGAGATTGTAGGTGGATGTATTTGGGATCATTATCTACAGTCTCACCTCTGTGGCCAGCAAGATCATGGAGCACATCCCCCTGAACACTCTGTTAAGACACACAGAAAATAAGGAGGTGATTGTTGACAGCCAAAATGGCTTCACTAAGGGCAAATCACACCTGACTAATTTAGTGGCCTATGACAGGTGGCAGCGTTGGTGGATAAGGGGAGATCAACTGATGTTATCTACCTGAACCTGTGCAAAGCATTTGACGCTGTCCCATGCGACATCCTTGTCACTAAATTGGTAATACATGGACCACTCGGTGGAGATAAAGAATTGTCTGGATGGCTGCACTAAAAGGGTTCCAGTTAACAGATCAATGTCTAAGTGGCAATCAGTGATGAGTGGCGTTCCTCAGTGGTCAGTACTGGGACCAATACTATTTAACGTCAGTGTTGGAGACATGGATGGTGGGATTGAGTGCACTCTCAGCAAGTTTGCCGCTGACACCAAGCTGTGTGGAGCAGTCGACATGCTGGAGGGAAACGATGCCATCCAGAGGGACCTGGACAGACTTGTGAGGTGGGCCTGTGCAAACGTCATGAAATTCAACAAGGCCAAGTGCGAGGTCCTGCACCTGGGTCATAGCAATCCCAGGCACCAGTACAGGTTGGGTGGAGAATGGCTTGAGAGCAGTCCTGAGAAGTATTTGGGGTGTTCGTGGATGAGAAGCTCAATATGAGCCAGCAATGTGTACTCACAGCCCAGAAAGCCAACCACATCCTGCTCTGCATCAAAAGAAGCATGGCCAGTAGGTCAAGGGAGGCGATTCTGCCCCTCTACTCCACCCCACCTGGAGTACTTCATCCAGCTCTGGAGTTCCCAACATAAGAAGAATGTGAACCTGTTGGAGTGAGTCAAAAGGAAGGCCATGAAGATGATCAGAGGGCTGGAGCACCTCTCTGCTATGAAGACATGCTCAGAGAATAGGGGTTGTTCAGCCTGCAGAAGAGAAGGCTCCAGGGAGACCTTATAGCAGCCTTCTAGTACCTAAACGGGGCCTACAGGAGAGGTGGGGAGGGACTCTTTATCAGGAAGTGTAGCGATAAGACAAGGGGTAACAGTTTTAAATTGAAAGAAGGGAGATTTGGATTGGATATCAGGAGGAAATTCTTTACTGTCAGGGTGGTGAGGCACTGGAACAGGTTGCCTGTAGAAGTTGTGGAGGTCACTTACCTGGATGGGGCCAGGGCCAGAGTTCAAGGCCAGGCTGGATGGAGCTTTGAGCAACCTAGTCTAGCGGAAGGTGTCCCTGCTCATGGCAAGGGGGTTGGAATTAGATGATCTTTAAGGTCTCTTCCAACTCTATTCATTCTATGATTCTATGATTATGCTCCTTAAATTGCAGAAATGGAAATAATAAAAAGAACAATTGTGACAGTTCCCATGGGGCACCCTCTTATCCATCACATCAGGTCAAAACAGGTTTTGCAGCAACATGGTTAGCACTGCCATAGCGTAAGGGTACAGTAACATGAGTTCAGGGGCTTTTGTCACTACGTAAGATAGCCTTAAGCAGCACAAGAGACACTCAGCAATGGGAAGATACAGTTAAAATACTCTTCCCTTATTCAGAGGAGCTCTACTATGAGAAACCAGCTCAAGAAAAACAAGAAATGAACTGCAGGGTTGGAGTTGGCCTTATCTGACACAACATTAGAAAAATGTCAAGGAAACAATCAAGAGTGAGGTGTCAGGATTTGGCATAACATGCCTTTGACTGGCACTGGTTTTTTGGAAAAAAGAAAATTGTATACTCAACCTATCTGTACTTCAGAAAAGCGTTTGATGCAGTGCCACATGAGATCAGATAAAATATAGATGAGAAAAATTAGTGTGGTGAAGTAAGGACTGACTAAAAGGAGTTGTGCTGAAAAGCAGAAAGGCTGGAAGGGGCTTGGCGACGGACTTTTCTCAGGCTCAGTCTTGGGACTGATGTTGCTCGCTGTATTCACTAGCATCCTTACAAAAGCAATCTTGCCACAACCCACACAATTTTCTTTCTCAAGCAAATGCTTGTAGAAACAAATGATCTTTCCTGCGTGCCTCAAAAGTCAGCAAAATTTCCCTTCAGAAAACCTAAAAGGAGGGCAAACCTAAAAATGATGTCTTCCTGTCACTATCTGAAAATCTATCACTTGTTCTGGTTATTTTTGAAAGCAAACTCCTTACAGAGAGGTTAGAAATAACATGGCTAAAATGTTTATATAGTATAGGAGGAAATCACAACAAACTCTGAGCTACCCTAAGGTCTTCAAGATTAAAGCTAACTGAACATTAACAGTTAAATTAAAACAGCTTTAGATCTTAAGAGTTCAACACATTTTCAAAAGTTAAAAAATATTTGTGACAAACTTTCCTACAAGGTTCATGACAAAAATGTCAACAGAACTTTAGGTAATTGAACAATCCTAGTCACTGCAATGATAAACAAATTCATACAACTATCACATGTCATTTCACAGGAAACAGCTTTCAAATATATATATTTTGTTTTCAAGCTTAGAGGCAAATAGGAAAACTGATAAAAATGCAGATAGAGTTGTATCAGATATACCGAGGATGCCAAAACAAGCCGTTAAAAGCTATGAAAAGAGCAAGGCTAGAGTAGCTCAAAGTGTTCTGTGGTACATAAGCTCTGCAGAGAAAAAAATGCAGATTAAATTCAGTTGATTTATTTTTTTTCTTATATATCAAGTGAAGAAGTGAACTGTTAACCCCCCAGTATACTCTTATTTTTCCTTATTGTTCCAAACTGTACAGGTGAACCTAACAGGTAAGCTTGAATCATTAATTCATGACCAGAAAAATGATTGCAAAAAACTGTTATACCATTTCCACAGGTAAAATATTAATTACGAAAGACATGAAGAGTAGGAACAATAGATAAGGAAGAAGCTGCTAAAGTCAAAGCTGTGCCTGTTCTCCAGATACTATTTTGAAGACTAAGTTTCATCTCAGATTTACTGACAAATCACTTGTTAAAGACAATTATCTCTTTTCCATCCTCTGTATTTACTTACAACTTTTAAGCTGACTTGACCTTTTCTTTTTCCCACAGAATAAGTGAAACACATTTTTCCTATCACTTAGCAAAATAGTTAAGTAATCAGAAATTCAACAGTATGTTTTTTCTGGCAAATGTGGCTGTTGACAAAAGGAGCTAAGTTATCATAAGTGCACGGATAGAGCATTATGGGACATGTTCTCATACCTCTTCTCAGACCCAGGACTCTGCAAGGAGGATTACTAGGTATATCTCCTGGCTGGCATACTCTGCTTAAGACCACAGGGTTCCAGAATAATTAACACACGCACTGGTACGGTGTCATAGATTTGATGCAGACCCTGATCAGGCAAGGACATGCAGTTGCTTTTTTTGGTGAGCAAGTCAGAGTATAGGCTTCCTTTACTGCAGGAGCTGAAAATACTGACTCAGTAAAGTTCAAGTGATGCACCCAGACAATATCTAATCCAGAAATCCTGGTACATATTACAGACTCAGCCCATTAAAATTTTGAATAGTTGAATTGGCAGAACAAGTTAATAATATAAGTGCTTTTCATTATGTAGCTCTGCAGTTTCGATCCTTAGTAGGCACCCTTAATCCAGACTTAATATATCTGGGAAAGACAGCCTTGGGACCATATCCCACAGAATTTACAATGATCTTAGGCAAGTTTAATTTTAGCCAAAAATTCTGCAACAGCACTTTTCTCCATCAAACATGCTTTTTCTTTTCTACCCCAGCTAGGCTTTGAGGAAGCCAGAATGGAATTTTCAATCTGTGAAAGAAATCTCACAATTCTTCCCCAAAACCTAATCCCCTACCCACTCTCCACGCAGTATCTCAATTGCCCAAGTGCACAGGTTTCACTTGCTAGGAATTGTTCTATAAAAGGCTTGGTTGCACTTATTTCACAACAGGACAGAACCAGATCTTAAACCTTTCTGATTTTTTATCAAAAATTGCTGTTTCAGAGCATCCCCTAATTTTGAGTCCTGCCGTGCTGCACATATGACAACCAGTACATTTGGGATCAGAGCAGAAGTGAATGATTAGTAGCATAAAACAGACAGAAACTGTTCAAAGCTGATCAGTGAAGAATTCCCATTACCCTGGGAAGTCTCCTGTGCCAGGCCAGGAGAGCCTTTTTTGCCATCCTGCCCCACAGCCAGTCTGCAGGAGAACAGACCAGAGCAGAATAAAAGCGAGAACCCTTATGCATCTGTGTGCCAGTGGTACACGGTCATGGGGTGCCCCAAGGACGTGGACTCTGTGGGCTACAGCCAATTCCTCTGACCTCCTCCAGCCTCCTCCATTTCAGACCCCAGTGTATACCAGCAGGATAACCCTGGGTTATTTGTCTGACATGAGCTGTACCAAAACATTTTCCATGATAAACACTGCAATTTATCTTTCATTTTCAAATTCATAAGTTTCCAATGCAAAGGAGCTCTTAAGGTCTAGCGATATTCTCAAATATCCTCACATAAAATGAACTACTTGTTGTCTGTTAGTTAAAAATAAATTGGTCGTATATTCCACTTAAAGTGGTTCAGTAGGTGTGTAATTTACATAATTTTAAATTATATAAGCAATAAAGTACTAATTATTGTACTTTTCTGTTATATTTGAATTTGCAATAAAGAGATCTAAGGCTTTAATTAGTATAAAATCAAGTCATTCAATTGCTATTTTTGAACATGGTACAATTACAATAACAAAATCAAACTACAAAGTACTTTCAATAGGTGGTTAGGATACATTAAAGTAGATCTTTAAGAGCTATGCTGATTTAATTGTAAATGAACAGAACTTTTTATTAATAGGGACATATTAAGAATCCAGGTACTGTCTGGAGGGAGAAGTATATTTTATGGTTTAATAGAAGTGTGAAACTTTTGGCTACAATATCTCAAGCAGTATGTTCTTAAAAGAAATTGATTTGGCCCAGGTCCAGGAAAAGATTTGCTGTCTGAAAGCCTGATTTGGCTTTGCTCAACTCCTGGATGTGCAGACCCAGAGTAGAATCAAAGACTGCTACAGGCAGATAGTCCTTTTATAGGAGTATATCCTCAGCATCTCTTCTTAAAGCTCTGCCTTCCGGGGTTAGGCACAGCTTAGCAAAGGATTTTCATAATGATAGATCTGGTGACAATACTCCCTCTCACCTCTACTTTCCATTTAAGTTTATGTATTTAAAAAAAAGATCATCAGTGAGTTCTCTGCACTAGTTCATGTTCAACAGACCCATGAGAGAAGCCCAGCAAAAAGGCCAGTCTCTCTCAGAGTGCCATGTCTCTCAGGACACCTTACACGAACAGAGAACGCCCACGAATGTGACGCACAAGGCAGGACCCCCAGATAGAAGGGGCCCCATGGTTTGGGCAAACACAGCTCTCCACACTGAACTGAGACTTTTCCATAGACTGTCATTGATGGATTTATACAAGTTTAAGACCATGCCATTTACACTCTGAAATCTGACGTTATCTAGATTTCTAGCCAGACGATTACTTAGCTTACATTCGTTATTTCTGTCTTTTCACCACTTCTTTGAAATTCTACTATATCTATGTATCAAAGATATAGAGAATATTTGGGCCTCTCTTTCTGTGGATAAACACTGTTATATTTGGTTGGTAAGCCTTACAAAGATGTTAGCTTGTGCAGCAATAGCTATAGCTGCCTTTCCTAAAAGTGGTGAAACCAACCACTCCCCAAACATGCTTAAAAGCTCAGAAGGAAGGTTACTCACGTAGCGACAATCTAACAGTTCAGTTGATCTTATTTTGTTTTTTAAGTAAGAAGGGTTTATTAGTACCACACTGACCCAGGTATTTTTATTCCTTCGTAAACCGCTTCTCAGCAGTAGCAATTAATGCTATTGCATACACAGTCTGCTGTGAAGTACATTCTGAAATGGTTTCTAAAAACAGTCTAGCTAATTTTCCTAGCAAAATCTTGGAACAGCCCTGCCAAAACACCCAGACATAAAGCAATCTTGTTCAGACAGGTCTTAAATATTTGTCCCCTCGCTCTGAAGTATTCCTTTCAGCCACATCATTACACTTGGATTGTGCAGATGAACACAGATTGTAGTGCTGTGTACAGTTCCGTAACTGTAATGATGTAATTCTAATTTAGAAAAAGATATTCATCTGTAAATTGAATTGCTTTTCTTGTTAGCAAGGCTTATCCTAGTCCAATGGCTGATTCTAAAATAGTAGCATAAACTGAAATTAAGCTCCATTTTCAACTGCAGACTCATTTACCTAGGCAAAATGTGCCGCCAGGACTGATGAGTTGGTTTATTTTGCAGATTTCCTTCTGCAGCACAGAAGGGAACCCAGAGTGCATTCCCTATGCATCCAAGCATACCAATGACCATGAACACTCAACTTCTTAAGGAGAACTTTGCTCTCAGCAGTAAAAAAGCCAAAAGTACAAATATTATGAACCATGGCAAGAGATCAAGAGAAAAGCACCACTGGTGTCCCTAGTCTGGTCCCTTGCAACAGCAGAGAATTTCAGGTAAATACCCAGCTATACCAAGTGATCTACTATCATTAATAGGGCTAGTCATAGCAGTTTTAATGAGCTTAAGCAGAGTTTTAAGAGCTTAAGATATAAAATCAGGTTATATTCAAATTGCTAAAAAAAGCAATAGCCTGATTTGCCAGTTTGTTTATTTGATAAACTGTTTTACATCTTATATAAATTACTCACACATAGCGGAGGAGGAAATGCATGCAAGTGACAGAAGACCATGTAGACTGACAGCTGGTAAACTGGTGTACTCTGATGCAATTCAGCCTCATCTTTGGAGGCTATACCTCACAACAAATTTCATATGCCACTTTTCTGAGCAACTCTGCTGTGCCCCTAAGGCTTAAGAGATAAATTACAAGTTATGAGGGCCAAAATATTATCTTAATAGAGGCCAAACAAGTACAGACTGAACAGTATTGTATCAGGCTGATATCCACATAATTAGCCCCCCAAAAATAAAAGCTCTTTTTTGCTCTGTACTATACTTCATCTTCTCCATCTTGAAGGGGTACAAAGGAAGTTTAATCATCCTAAAGGCTGAAAAGGCTGAGAGTAAATATTCTCATGCAGTGAAGAGCCCTCTGCTGAGAAACACCGCAGAGCTGACTAACCTCTGCAGAGCACAGGAGCATCTCTCCAATAACGCAGCACAATTATTAATTGCCATTCTTAACCTCAATAATCTGACAAGGGAAACTAACACTTTTAACCTTCATGGCTTCTTCTTTATCTCTCTCCTAGAGAATTTGTGCTCCTTACTGCAAAATAATGCCAATACCTCATCCAAGCTGCACAACACCAGTTTCTGAGAGAGAGAGAGAAGGGGGGGGAGGATGAAAGAAATGTCCAAGGCAGATATCCATTGGTCAAAAGGTAATTCTTTTGGTAATTACTGACCCTCTTTGTTTCTCTACAAGTTGCAGACACACCACTAACTACCAAGGTAGACTTTTCATTAGACTTCTCTGACAGCTCCAAAAAGAATTTGCCGTGTGATGTGCAGAACACATTTGCTGGAGAAAGCGGGAAGGTGGCAGCAATCAAGGGCACATGCAATCCTTTCAGAAGCTGCCTTTTTCAAAAAGCACCAAGAACATCTTCAGTCTCCCAGCTATTTGGGCAGAGAAGTCCACACAACCTCCATGAACTTTAAAGGGTCCTTTAGAGAGGAATACAGAAAATTTTTTCTACATTTTTTTCACAGCTGCACATATAGCTAAGGCCATCCTTTGCAAGAAGGTCTCTTCTCTGACCTGCACTGATGCATTCAAGGGCATTCTGGACATTGAATATCACCCTATGGTCAGTAGGCACAGAAGACATCCTACCCACAAAACCACAGTGAGAAAGAAAGCTTTGTGACAGATAGTAGCAACCTGAGTCTCATTAAAACAAATGAGAATTTTTGTTTAATTAAGTTTGAGACACTGACTATTTAGGTGGCATATGAGACTATGGAGATATGTAGGAATCACTTGCGCTCTCTCCCCATCAACTTGTCACTTTAGCTTAATAGCTCAGCAAAACCAATGCATCGCTCTCCTAATCAGAGTTTCTAAGTAAATAAAGTCCATTGGGTTTTACGTAGCCCTTCTTACACTGACTTGTAACTCGCATGCCTGGACACTCCCAATTAAATTCTCACCTGCCTTTTTCAAATCCAATTTTAGTCTGTATCCTGGCTGTCCTTCTGTAACAGAAATCAGAGGATCAGCTCAACGCTACGGGTTTATCAATATGTAAGAAAGAACTTAAAGGAAAAATGTAAAATTAAGAACATTTGATGAAGAAAAATCAGTAAGAGGTCAGGACCCCAAAAACCACATCATGTGCTCTTTGGAAACAGAGGAGTGTTGGCACTGCAGTTATGCTATCCAGAGCAAGCCTGTCCTTCCGCCATGAGTTCATTTATGCATGAGCACACACATGTAGTCTAAAAGCAAAAATCCAATACGAGGCCAAAAAACATTTCCTTTCTGTTCAGACCAGAAATACTGACAGCCTCTCACACTTTAGCTCCCTTTGGTTATCTGAGCTTTGCATTATTTTTTCCTTAAACCTTTGCTTACTCTGTACCAAGGGGAGTATCATATTGCTAATTTATGTCTTTACTAACATGCTTTATCCTTCTCCTCCTTTCAGTGATGCATGCAATTCCCTTAGATTTGATATTATCTGTTAATGTCATTACTGCGTCTTTACACCCACTCTGAGGTAATTAGTGAAGACAACTTACTGAAAACATTAAGACACCAGGAACACACACAAAACACACACATCAATGATTGAGGGAAAAGAAGTCCAATTCTGCTCGAGGGATATGTTTCATCACAAGAATTGTTATTGTAACTATTACATCTTCACTTTTTATCCTAATAGGGAAATTATATAAGAACAGAACAATTTTACACATCTTATAGAGGCCTAGCTGTAGAGAAACCAATCCTTACCTTTATTCCCAATCTTTGAGGAAGTCTTTGGTCTGAATAATCAGATCTTCATCAGATATCCATCCTAATTTAAGTTAATCGATGAAATAGCATTTCATAAGACACTTGATAAAGTGCTGCACTAAAATCCAAATATTATAGTAGCTACAATATATCATCCCTCCTTGCCTTGCCTTCATCTTCTCTTTTTATGGTTTTATTTAGAAGTATAACCTAGTTTGCCTGGCTATGTTAGTTCTTTATAAAGAGACACTGATTGTCACTAATAGCTCCATTATCTTCTGGAACAGACTTGTTTATGAAATTCCCCTAAGTTAGAAAAAGGCTGCATCTCACTGCCAGTGTGTGCAGTGCTAGGATAGGATTTGCACCGGTCAGTGCACAGTATCACAGAACAATATACCACAGAATATGACCTCTGGGGATCACCTGGTCCAGCACATCACCCAAAAGACCACCAAGACCAGGTCACTCATGGCCTTGTCGAGGAAAGTTTTAAAGTTATTGAGTGTGGAGAGCGCACAACCTCTCTGGGCCATTGTTGTAGTGTTTTGACCACCCTGGGATTTTTATTTAAAAAAAAAAAACAACAAACCAAACAAACAGGAAAGAAACAACACACCACAAAAAAGCCCACAACAACAATGACCATCTCTTAATATCTAATGGGATTTTACTATGTTGCAACTTCAGTCCGTTGCCCTTTGTCCTGTTACTGCATATCCACAAGAAGTTTCAGGTTCTGTCTCCTCCGTACCCTCCCAGCTGAACACAGCCCTAAGGTTTCACCTTTGCCCTCTCTTCTCAAGGCAGAACCAACCCAAGTCTCATCCTCTCCCCGTATGCTATGATCTCCAGACCTGGGACCAGTTTGGTGGCCCACACTGGACTTGGCCCACACTGGACTTGCTCCAGCTCAATATCTGCCTTGTATTGGGGAGCCCCAAACTGCAAGAACTACAGCAAATGTAGTCTCACAAGTGCCAGGGGAGAATAATTATTTTTTTCAGCCTGATAACTACACTCTTGTAAGCTGCCCATAGGGAGGGCTAGTCTCCTTTAAGCCTCACCTGCTGCATGTTCTGACAGCACACGTAATCTGGAAGATGATGAGGTTTCCCTCCTTTTGAGCAAAAAGCAAGCATTACCTACCTACAGTCAGCTTCCCCAGGATTATGTGGGGTCAGGTCCAGCACAGCTATTTCTCTGCTGCTACTGGCCTACCATTCACTGCTGAAGACGTTCCAACTGTTCCGTACTCTGAATATGATTAGAATAAAGCGGAATGCCTATCAAATTAAGATTTTGTTAGCACACAGACATAGGACCTCTAAGCACCACCGATTTCTAGACCATGCAGGTCAAAGTCAAACAAGCGTTTTGCATGCCCAGAGGAAACTGTTCCTTTCTCTCATGTTGCCTCTTACCTGCCCAGCAGTCTCTTCAACCTCACGTCCCCTCTTACTGGAATTAGCTTACACTCTGCTTTAGCTTCAGGTTTTACTCTTGTGATTTATTTTTTTTTTTTAAATAGCTATTTCTCCTTGGTGAGCCCGGATGAAGATGCTAATTCAGACATTTATTAACCCTTTCCAGGTTCTACATTTGTGTGAGATGAATAGAGCCAGTCACTAGCAGGTCAGTCAGGGGGAGCTACCAACATACTGTTCATGCATTCATTTCGTGTTTCAGAAGAATTACAAAGAATCAGAGCCTGTAAACACGGCTAGACTGAATACAGTTTCTCTCCCTCTCTGCCTGGAAAGACTTTTAAAGAAATATTTAGTAGTAATGATTTTTACCACTATTTTTCATAACTACAGCCGGCTTAAAGTATAGGCTCCTACTCCACTTGATTTCTTCTAAAAGTCAAAAAAACACACCAAAAAAAAACCCAAAACTTTCCCAGATTCTCAAAGTTTTACTGACAATTCCTAGGAGGTTTTTTTAAGTCCTTCAAATAACCAGTGAGCCCATCTAGACTCCCAGGTAACCTACCCACCACTGGATCCCTCCATGCTGCTCTTTCTCCCTATAGCCCTATTAACATTTCGCAGATTTCCATCGTCACTTAAATCCACATCAAGTCTTTCCCATTCTTCCCCTCTTTACTACACTTACAGCCATTGGAAAACTGTGCACACAAGCCACAACAGTTCATAACTGAAAATAACACCAGTAAGCAAAGAGGGGAGCAGAAAGTCTTCCTTCCAAAGGGAGACTCGTTTGTTGAGAGACACTACACAAGGCAGGACGTGTCAACCCATGAAGAGGTCCAGTACCTGTCGGCACCTAGGCTTGTTCTTTTGGATACCCATCACATTCCTCATTGTAAGCATATTTGTAGGTATGTTGAGTCTCCTGATGCCCGTTGGATTAGAGCCATTGGAAGAAAGGAAGGTGCAGAAAGGAGACCAAGTCATTCAACTGCACCAAAGCCCCCAGCCCAGAAAGGGGGATGTGACAGACTACAAAAATGGATGACACGCTATGAAGGTAGAAAAATGTGTTCATAAACACATGTCAATCCAGAGTTTGCAGTAAGCTGCTTTCTACTGTTTGGAGCTAGGTCCCTGGAGTGACTACTGGATACACAATTTCTTTTTTAAATGCAGTCTGATTTCTAGATCACCACTAAATATTTTAAATATTAGCCTATTCCTAGTTCTTGCTTATATTATACTTTATATATTCTAACAAAAATTATGAAGACTATCAGCAGATACCTCCTTTCCTTTTTGACTTTCCACGAGTGAAACAGTCCTAAAAAGTGTTATCTACATGTAAAAAAAACCCTCACATGCCTTAAGAGACAATGGCAGATGCTTGGCTTACACACAACTGGTTTGTGGTCCATTGGAAAGAACACATGAATTAACTCATTTCTAATGGCATAACATTGATGCTCACAGCCTGAAAAGAGGTCTGAGATACTGAGGTACTTTAAAACTGTGATATTTTTGTAAGGAAATGTTGTGTCGTGTTACTTCTAAAACTATTAATTCCTTTACCAATGCTCAGTACCTTCACATTTATGGTGACTAAGGAGCCTACCTTTCATACAGTGGTCCCAGAGCTATATACTTTTGCCCCCAATATCTGACTATCTCTAAAAAACCTTTTCACACATAACATATATAGAATACAAGATATGTGATGTGACAGAAAGCTTTTATGGTTATTTGTCAGGCTCTACTTGCCTAAATCCTTTGGGCCTTTACCCAATTTTAGGTATGCAATAAGACTATTCCCAAGGTTATACAGAACAAATCTTTATTAGGAAACCTTTGACATCAATGGGACTACAATCACTTAGGCCAGCCACAAATTTCCCAAGATACAAGAAAAAGTGTCTAATACAGTACAGCTGTATTTTTACATTCAGTCACAATTTTTGAGTACTTAGGATTTTTTCATCTCAGCTGTTGAATTAGTCCGAGTTTGTAAGTATAGCAAGTAAGACAAACACCGCTGTCATTCTAATAGTAAATGCATCGGTCCCACATATAAGATGATGGTACTAAATGCATTCCTTTAGAAGAAATAGGTGAAGCTGCCTTTTTAACAGGATTATCTGCACCAAAAACACTACTGTACAGGGGAAGCATCTTACATTCCAAATTCTTACTTCAAGAATTCCATTACTAGAGTACATCCACTCCTTATCTGACACTGCTCTTACTAACTTTTCTTTTATCAGATGGAATATTCGTACTTCAACATACCACCCATTTAGTGCAGCTAACTGGACTCCATTTGTTTTGTCTCATATGACAGCAGTAAAAATTTTTGTGACATTTCCCTTTATAAATCATGCTGACTTCTTTGAGGAGTGAAGAAAAATATAATATGTGCCTGAAAGCAGTATCAGCTTACAGTCCAATAAATTCTCTTTATTTTTCTTCATGTCCCTAACCTTTCTTGTTAACTATGCAAGTTCTGTTCTTCAGGTGAGGAAGATTATGTTTACTTGCTTCTTTAGGGCATTTACCACAGCTTTTTATCAGAATTCTAACTACTACATTAAAACAGATTTCTTACTGCAATATCCATACATCTATTTATCTACTTAAAATGTAATTTTCCAAAAGGTTTCAGCCATAAACGTTTTTCAAAAATGTTATCCACTACCAGTATATTAAAATGCCATTTTGTGCAATACGACAAATGCATCTAAAAAATGGTGGGCAGTGAAAAGGAAGTAACAATATCTCATTTTCTCTTGAAATTACAATAGACTCAACTCAAATATTGTGCTTTTTCTACCCATCAGTGCACTCAATTTGAGTAAATTCAGCTTCATACCCAAAATCTCTCTATAACCCCAGTTACGGTGAGAAGCTTCTTAATCACATTTAGCCTACATCCCAATCTCTATCCATTTCCTTGTTCTAAAGGAAACCAGCCATTTGACAGTTCTTTTTTAAATTTAAAACATAGCTCCTAAATTCATTGGGCAATCTTTCCAGGTAGACCAGACAGAGAATTGCTTCAAAAGCAGGCATATCCTCCTGTCCTTTTCATCACGCTGTGCCACTGAAGCCTTTAGAGCAAGAGCTCCCACCAGGCTGCACAGGCAGGCTATGGGAAACATGCAGGTGATGCAGCCTGCAAAGAACATCAGGCAATTCATACGGTTCATAGAAATACAGAAGTAAAAACTGAGCCACGCGCAAATGCAGCTAATAATATCGCGGGAGGAGCGGTAGATTTTGGCAAAGGCCTCTCCTCTACTGCTCTACAGACTTTTTTCCTGACTCGGGCAGGCACCATCAAGGGGTGATTTCCATCAAACTTCTGTTTTCTACAGAACAGCTTTACCATTGCCCTATATATGTTTCCAGATGGGCTCCTTTTTCATTCCCTTCCAAAATGTTCATACCCAACTGCAACAATGCAAAAGGGATAACTTTTGTTCCATTTTAGGTTGACTTTATTGAAAGATTATTCTTCAATTCAGGAAGGAGTTCCTTTGAGCTGTTTTAATCAACACAGACACTTCAAGAGCAAGTGTCAAGCTGACAGAATTGCCTGTAGCACTACGTAAATGAAGGGAGGAACGCACCACTTCAGATCACAGTTCCACTATAAATTCCCAGCTGGGCTGGCATCCTCTCTAAAATACTACTAGAAGACAGAGACAGCAAAGACTGTAACGTCAGCTCCTTCCATCTTCATTATAAGGGCCTCTCATAATACTTTTTTTTTTTAACATCCTGGTAAGCTTCACACTGCTCCCCCAGCTGTTTCACACGCCATTATAGCTTTGTTGTAACACCTGATCACAGCCTAGATATTTGAAGGATTGCATTGCTCTTTTTAGTTCTGAAAGGCAAGCTTGACCTCATCATGCACTGCCCCTCCAATTAGCAAAAACCATCAGACGAAGACATTTCTCAGTGAATTCTTATGCCTTGCATTATACAGTTGATAGAAAAGATCATTCAACCACTTATTCATTTAAGCCTAAAAAGGTGTTTTGCTTTTTTTTTTTTACCTCTTCCACACCATTAGCTGGAAAATTCAAAGAGCAAACTCACAATAAGTCAGACTGTGAGCTTCAAAATGTTAACATGCTCTTTTTCATCACAGGATTTCTCATCTGTTTTGCAGGTGAAAGATTATAACACTCAATAAGGGTTGAACAAGAAGATAAAAGTCAACAGTGCTGCAGCCTCCTCATCTTATACCTTGATCTGCTTTAACATGAAGCTTAGGATCACAGATTTCAAGTCCCAGCTGAAGAATTAGGTAGTACACCATAGAAAACAAAACGTAATCTCAAGCAACCTCCCTCAAGTGGAAATCTTATGCCAAGAGCAGATTACATGAAGTGGAAAATTATTAGAAAGACTAATCCTAGCTCTCAGCCTTGGTGTTAGAGAAAGCCCAGTAAAACAGAATATAGCTTAAGACGGCAATTACTCGACAACATTTAGTATCACTGAGTTTCTGTGAGTGTTTTCCCTAGTGGCCTACATTTAAAAATAAGAACATAAGCAGAAACTCTAGAACCAGACTAGGTCTCCTAACTTTTCTGCAGGCTCCGTCAACAGTCTGGAAAGTAACACTGAAATACCAGAGATGCATAAGCCTGCTGTTGGACGTGTTATGGTTAAGAGTGAGGTGTAAGCTGCAGACTAAGAAGGAAATGCAAACCTGGACCCAAATACAAGTCTTCATTGGCTGCGCCTGTATTACTGAGAAATTCAGCACAACAGAAGCAAATCATTAGACAGAAGCAGTCAGTCAGTGCTCAGACCCCTCTTCAATACTTGTTTGAGGACCCTGCGGGCAAAGCAGCCCATGCACTGGTTCAGCACCTAAACTCTCCATGAAGCAGAGGAGAGCAGTTGGGGTACTCTCAGAAGGGAACACTGGAATGACTGCTTTGACCAGCATGTACCAAAGTCACTCTGACTGACATGTAGGGAACGGAGATCAACATAGATTTGTTTAAAAAAACCTTTAAGACTACAGAATATGTGAAAGGCTCACGGGTTATGATCATATGAAAGTTACCACTGGCACCTATGAAGAATAAATTGTGAATTTACTCTAAGTTTTGTAGAACAATAGAGAGCTTACTTTCATTTCTTTAAATGTTTCCCCTTCTTCAGATTAATTCTCATAAGAAAGACTTTTCTGCTTTCCAGAGGCAGGACAAAAGTTCCTGTATTTAAATCATATGTGCAGCTGACACAAGCCCCTCTCACGTCCTTCCCCATAAATTGTTAAACAATGCTGAAGCAAAGACCCTGTCAGACACGACTGAAATTAGTCTCATGAAGTTATTTTCATGAAACCATTTGGATTTTTTTTTCCTTTGGCACTTCAGAGCAATGGCAAAAATATCTTCACAGTGAATAGCTGAGACACGTTTTAATTTTGAAATCATAACCATGCAGGAATGCTTGAATTAGCTTTTCAATATCTACAATTTGTGATGCTAATTTCTCAGGGTAGTATTTTTGATGCCAGGCAACTACATATCACTGACTTTCAAATGGGGCCTGAACATGTGAAGCTTTTAAAAACCTACTATTGAAATCCATATTGTTAAACTAACTTACTAGAAGTTAGTCACTTCTAGCAGAATCCCCTTATTCTCACCTAAATTGCTTAGTGGTGCACAAAGCTGCTGTTACAAGGACAGATTTGATTTAAAGACAAGTCTGGACAGGAATTCATACACTTTACCACCGCCAGACTTTTCTTTGTCTTTAAGCTCACTTTCAGAGTCCTCTATCCAAGAAACGTCCAGGCATTTTTGACCAGCCTACACAGAATGGCATGGAGTAGCATGACAGTGTCTATGCATGTCTGCAAGCAATTGAAGTCAAGTCTAAGGCTCAAGTGCAGTAAATCTCCGCTCAAATCTTCTACTGCCGCATGCAGTAGTTCCATTCAGGCATCAGGTAACATCCCAGTGCTAACAAATCGCTTACGCCCTTCTATTTCCACAGTAAACTCCTGACAAGTTTCCCTAGTTATCCTTTAAAACCATAAGTCAAATGTATACAAACATATGAAGTATCATTTAAAATCAGGCCCTCAGAAAAACTCACCTGCAACTCTATGGCAGAAAGTGAATTATGAAAATAGCACTTTCACTCGCTACAGGCTTTGTCCTCAAGTTTTGGAGCAGGAAGGANAATGACATGCAGGTGAGAAGGGAAGAAACATATACTGCAGGTGAACAACAGCGTAGATCAGTACAGTACACACAACCAGTCAATATCATTTGCTTCCCTCATCCATAGCTTCCTGCAAGCTCCATCCTAAAACCGCTGAAGCCAAAGGAGTTTGCAATTGACTTCAAAGGCCTGTGTGTCCAAGATCTACTTCTCTTTTTATGCCTGATGCCTAGCAAAAGGAGATTAGGCAGAGGTCCTACTAACAATCAAGTTATGTTAGAAGTAATCCTAGAATAAGGGCACATTGCTGGCTCATGGTCATCCTGTTGTCCACCAGGACTCCCAGGTCCCTTTCCTCAGAGCTGCTCTCCAGCAGGTCAGCCCCCAACCTGTCCTGGTGCAGGGGGTTATTCCTCCCCAGGTGCAGCACCCTACACTTGCCCTTATTGAATTTCATAAGGTTCCTCTCCGCCCAACTCTCCAGCCTGGCCAGGGCTCTCTGGATGGCGGCACAGCCTTCTGGGGTGTCAGCCACCTCTCCCAGCTTTGTGTCATTGGCAAACTTGCTGAGGGTGCACTCTTTATCCAGGAAAATCTTTATTTTTGCTTGACTCATTCTTACTCAAAATCCAGCTCTTTCTGTTACTACACTCCTTTGAAGAAGTTTTGAAGACTCTTTAGCATTAAAGATGTTTATTTATATTTTTTCCAATTAACATTTTAGCTCTCACGAAGCTTTCATGTATTTGATATTTGCCAACCAGCAACTTAAATAACAGAGAAAATGTTTTGTTGAATAGATACTACACCATGTCATGGAAATGGCATTCAAATTCATCCATGCTGTTTGTTCTTTCAGAAATGCAACCTCACGATTACAGAGCCAACCTTTGCCTACATCCAAATGAAAAGGAGAATCTCCAAGTCTTTCCTGATTCTGATTAAGTCTTTGAATTAAATAGTAAGAATGGATGAAAACACAGAAAGATGATGGTGGAAGCACTGAGGCAGTAAAGTAACTGCCTTTGTCAGGTTTTTGTTAAGATGTATTTATTCTAGAACACTTATTGTGGCATGTGCACCTAAGCATCAAAGCAATTCTTACGAAGGACTAAACAGAGAGCACATATCTACACAATTACTGTGCAAAAAGGGATTTAAGTATAGGTTTCCTTTAATTTCTTTATAATGCTGGATGAAAGAAATGGTGAATGATTTCTTCAGGTTTTGTGCTGGAAAGGGAACAGAGCAGGACTGAAGGGAAGTAACACATAATGCCTCAAAGGCCACTGAGGAATAACCTGGCCAGAGGCATGTTACAATATAGGCTGGAGCACCTCTGCTATGAGGACAGGCTGAGAGAGTTGGGGTTGTTCAGCCTGAAGAAGAGAAGGCTCTGGGGAGACCTTGTAGCAGCCTTCCAGTTCCTAAAGGGGGCCTACAGTAAAGGTGGGGAGGGACTCTTCATCAGGGAGTTGAGCAACAGGACAAGGGGTAATGGTTTCAAACTGAAGGAGGGGAGATTTAGATTAGATATTAGGAGGAAAATCTTTACTGTGAGGGTGGTGAGGCACTGGAAGCGGCTGCCTGGAGAAGTTGTGGATGCCTCATCCCTGGAAGTGTTCAAGGCCAGGTTGGATAGAGCTTTGAACAACCTGGTCTAGTGGGAGATGTCCCTGCCCATGGCAGGGGAGCTGGAACTAGCTGATCTTTAAGGTCCCTTCCAACCAGAAAAATTCTATGTGCTACATTTTAAATGGTACAGCCAAGCACCTGCACTGGCATGTAGTTGTTCATCATTAATCAAGTTTCAGTGAGATAAGCGAAACTTTGAAACTAAATCATCTTGATACCTTTATGTCTCCAGAGACTGTGTGCACGTGCTCAGTCCACCAGCCATTTTGTTTTCAGAGGGTGCTGTGTATGACATAAAACCAGAGGTGGGATAACCTTCTTTTAACTGTCTCCTCTCACAGAGATTTGTCTTCCCACTTCCTCCTCCTCTTTTCTTAATCTAAGAGTAACATAATTTGGAGCCCAGGTTGTTAGCTGTCCTTTGCGCATCTTGCGGATGCTCTGTGTAGATGTGAAAATAACAGTAAGGCCATAAAGCAAGCATGAACCTAAAAGTTTATAAATATAAAGCCACAGACCCTAAATTCCCCCTTGACGCATGCCTTGCACTGCTCACCTGATGATACTTACATGCTCAGGGAAGTAAAATAGTGATGGGCATGCATAAAACTAAAAGGGGGAACTTGCTTCCACTATCTAGTCCATCCAACGAAAAGCCATAGCTTTGAATATAAGTGGTCTTACCTTGTCCCACAGAGGCTACCCCTGCAGCCCTCCACTACCCAAGTCTTGGCACATACACCCAATACAGGGTTCAAATGTGGCCTAGAGGCAAATGGCACCAAATACTTGAAGCGTACTGTAATGATTTATTTCCCAGCAAACCTTTTCACTGTATGCTAATTATTGCTAACAAGTGCATTGAAGACGACACAGAAGTCCTATGAATGCAAAAGGAAAGACATTCATGTAACAGATTAAAAAGCAATATCAAAAAAACAGATCCTGCATATACTGCTAATTTTAAAGAAGAAATGTTAACACAGATTCACCCAGAAGCAAGGTTTGTAGAAGTCATCAACAACACTCAAAAAAATAATCATTCCAGGACACACATTGTATTCTATCAATCTTCTCTCTTGCATGGAAAGCAAGCATCAAGACCACAAATTTGGGACTTGTAAGAAAAACACAGCTGTACACCATACAAAACAGTACCTGCAGAAAGGAAAGTCATCGATCACTCACCTTCAGAGTCCCTATTTCAGTCGGAGGGAACCTACAATGATCATCCAGCCCAACTGCCTGACCAAGTTAAAGTATGTTTATTAAGGGCATTGTTCAAATGCCTCTTAAACAGACAGGTTTGCGGCATCAACCACCTCTCTAGGGATCCTGTTCCAGTGTTTGACCACCTTCTTAGTAAAGAATTGCTTCCTAACGTCCAGTCTAAACCTCCTCTGGAGCATCTTTGAGCCATTCCTATGCGTCCTAGCACTGGATACCGGGGAGAAGAGCTCAGCACCTCCCTCTCCACTTCCCCTCCTCGGAAAGCTGTAGGGAGCAATGAGGTCACCCCTCAGCCTCCTTTTCTCCAAACTACCCAAGCCCAGAGTCCTTAGTAGCTCCTTACAGGACATTCCTTCCAGTCCTTTCACAAGCTTTATTGCCCTCCTCTGGACACAGATGGGAAAAAAGCCCATAAGGTTGACATGTGGTTAGACTTAACGGTCTCAAACATGCCCATATACTCTTTAACAAATTTTCTTAAACTGACAAGGCTCTGGAACAGAGCAACTGTCAACTTTTAAACTCTTGTCCTGGAAAACATAAATCAAAAACTTACTTTGGAATTACAGTGTTAATCTGGGTTACACTGATTGTGTCAGAGCTTCACACTTAGATTAATAGTTTGCTGATAAGTTTCCCTTCTCCCAGAGCTCTGGTTCTAATAAAAGCTCATTTTGTATCCAACATGAAGGGGGTTTTTTTACATCTATCCTCCGGCTATGCTAAATTTTCCTTTCAAGGTCAATTTGCTTTCCCGACAATAACTAATTTAGTATTGCAATATCATAGTGAGGCAGGCAAAATTGTCATCTCCAGTATCTCCGTACTACAGATTAGGACACAGAAGCACAAAGCAACTTTCCCATGTTCAGACAGGGAGTCATCAGGGAACACAAATGACACCTCCTTAGCTCCATTAGCTGCGAGACCTCACTGAAACCATTTTACAGTCAAGAATACTACTGCATTCACTTCCACCCATGAAACATACTTAATTTTTATGGTATTTTTAATAATTGGTTTTCTTTGTTGATCTCAATCACTTAACTTCTAATCTTATTACTCTCAAGTACGATTTTTTTAATTAAAGATGTTCCATGATCAAAGTATTTTTATTAATTTTATTCTTTAATGTCTAAAAGGGCCCAAGTACCTCTCCTAACTTTTATTTTTGTATTTGAGAACTGCAAGATTTCTATCCTATTCTTTATGTCCAATAGTGTTAACAAATGCTGTGGCCTTGCTTTCAGGAGAAGAACTAATAGAATCAACTTGGTCATCTGGTTTTTATGAAAATTTTGGTAGCTTCATATTTTATGTCTCAAAATTTGAGAGGTCTGGACAGTTCAAAAGTTGCTAGGCAGAGTTCATATCTACACATCTACAAAGAGTACAGCCATAAATGCCTTTGCTTTAGAAAACCTAACAAAACAGGTTTTCAACAGTTACGCCTCTGCCCCCCATAGTATTTTCTCCAGTACCAACACCGGTGTTCATTCATTTATTTTTACAAGTGTCCAAGGTCAAAGTTGCTAAATATAATGCAAACTTGAGCTTCCCAGTCTTAAAGGAAGGGAATGTCTCCTCTTCCCCAATTTTTGGTGCAACTATCCTAAATGGACTTAATATCTTTGCAAAGCATTTGTTAAATCTTCTTAGAAGACAGTTAAGCATTAGTTGTCCAGACTTTCCATATCTAACACTAGAAGTCCATAGAAGCAGCATCACTCTTTCACTTATTTGAAAGTACTTAAAGGGATGGGGAGAGGAAGAAAGAAAGCAAGAAAACAAACACCACCAAAACCACACACACACACCACACACTCCTCAATGAATCCCTTGAAAACTACAACTAAAATAACTCAGTGCCCACTTCTCTGGAACTACTCTAAGACAACTGACTCATATGCATAACTGCTTTGGCTTGAAACCTGCTGCCAAAAAGGAAACAGATTTAGCCCAGAAAAAGCCTTCCCTTTCTCTTTTGTACCATTAGTTTATTATTTACATCATAAAAGCAACAGTTCCACATTCCTGGGAAAGGTAGGAGAAAAAACAATGATAAAGGGACTACTGATGTTTTCAGTGCCCTTGTGATTTCCATGTTGAGAGACTAACTGCCCATGTATGCATATTAGAACCACACTGCAAAGGTAATAAGGATACGGCTTCAATATAAGTTTTCCAGGTACATCCTATTTTCCACTGAAAAATTTGTCCTGTGTTGATAGTCAGAGCCAGCCACCAGCTATCCTAAAGCTAGGAGACTACCAACAGTGCACAAGCCGTAGAGCTGTTGGACACACACACAGTCTTCTCACCATCACTAGGATGGTCCCAGAATACACAAAGAAAAGGAGATGCATGCTTAGAGGAAGCATCTATTGGACTTATGCATGCTATTCCCAGTGGTTCTACACATGCAGAGGGAACCAGACACTTCCAGGACACAAGACTTACTGCACACACAGTTTTTGTGTAGGGACCCTGTAAGGTCCCAGAAACACTTCTGTTACATTTATTGCACATATGTGAAGCAAGCATGCAGCAAAGGCACAAAAATTGTGACAGACACAATATGTGTTGGAGTTAGTGTCTGTGCACTACGTAAGGCATGCTCATCTATTTCTGTCTGAAAATTGCAGCTAGCCTATAGGAGTTTTAATTGAGAGGGATAAAGGTAAGAGTGTTTTAGAGAGAACGTACTGGCTCCGTACATTAGAAAAAAAAGGAAATTAATGGCAATAGATAACATTTATATAAAATTATTATTTTAGCTTTTTTTCTTCATTAAACTATTCCAATAATTTTATTGGTGTGTGCCTTGAGAAGATGATAAACAACATTTGCAATCAGGACAGAAGGGTCTCTGACAGTCTCATGCAGTCATATTAGAACAGTGCAACTTATTGCTCCCCACCTGATACACAAAAGCCTATTCTGCAAACACTACTGGGTGTTTTGTAGGCGAGAGGACAGCATTCTTCTTGACCAGTTCAAACTTGATAGCTGTCAGATGTCTGTCTTCCTAAGTCACCCTTTCTCCTGTATGTTTTTCTTTCCTTGGCTTTTTTTCATCTTGCATCACGTGGATGTCTTCCTGCCTTCCACCCCTTCCCCCCCACCTCCCCCGTCATCTCTTAATTCTGAGAAAACATAACATTAGCACAGACTAAGAATGCAGATGCCACATATTCCAGGTTTCTGGGACAGTCAAGTCATGGATTTTGCTCGATTCCAAGGTCAAATACAAGCTCACTCAAATCCTAGTCTCGATTTCATCTCACTTTGGAAGGCAAGTCATGAAGAATCTCAAGGTACAGAACACCCACTGATTGCAACAGGAATCCTCTGAACATCTACAACAGGCAAACAGAAAAACAAGTACCACCAAGCACAATAAACGCACAGTTGTATAGCTGTCTGCAAGAGATAAAATATGCCCTTAAAATGGGGATAGGCACATTTGGCTTATCAGGTCAGAAAGTCTGCGTGTTGTCCCTTTCCAGCTCTCTGACCTTGTAATGCAATGGAGTGGTGAATGGCTCTATTTACAATTAAACATTTGACAGTTGTAACAACTATTAATGATAAGAGACTTCTGTTATGTTGATGGAGGATAATACTGGTAACTGAGTATACATTTAATATTAAGCAAAGTAATTGCACCCCTCAGAGCATGGTGCTTTTGTTAGGTCCCCAAAAAGTGGAAAAAAATCTAAGTGACATTAATGATTTTCGATGAGTTATATCAAAATACACTTGTGTATATATGTAAAATAATGGGTTGTCTTCATGTCCATATTTTTAAAGTAAGTTTTAAGAGCTGTCACATTGAAATGTTGTTCTAAATCAAAATACAGTGTGTTTCTGACAACCCCTGGCTGCATATTTCACCCTTTATTGCATTACAATGGACACGAATGTAGCAGGACATGATTCATTACTGCCAGGCTTAGCATTCTGAAGCAATGACTCAATAAAAACTTCTGAAAACATAACTATGTTGATGGCCTTTACTTCCAGAGGTTTAAGGTTTTTTTTTCCTTCCAATCCAAAACAAGGTAAGTACCAAGAAGCCCGAGTCTCTACCAGTAAATCAACTGTCACAAGTATTCACAGCTTCAAACGTAGCCAGATTTCCCAAGGGTATGCTCAATAAGAAAAAGTTTGAGTTATAGGAACACTTCACACTTGAAGCCCAGCTACAAAAAAAATTTAATTTTCAAGAAGTATCAAATGCACAACTACCAACATTACTAATGGCTCAGAATAATTAATAAATGGCCGTAGAAGCTTTCTACATGCATGACCTTATTTTCCGCACACCGACTAATCCTTCCAGGCTAATAGTGAATTATGAAACAGATAACCTGGACCACTGAGATCTTCTAGAAAGACAGAAAAGGAACAAGGGAATAAATCAACTGTCCAACGGGGTATCGGTGAGGATGAAAACCTGCCGATTTTGAAGAGTTCTGCCAGTATGGATTAAAGAGTCACTGAAGCAAGCTGTAAAGAACTGATGCTGACTGAAGCAAACCAAAATGCCATCTTCATATGCTCTTTTTCTACCCTTCGAGTAATGCATTTTCATTTCTATTTTGGTTCCTCTTAATTTAATATTTGTGTTGTTTTGGCACAGAACAGCAACATATTGCTACGAATAAACAAGGTCTGCTCAAACATATAGAAGTTGATAGGCTGACCTAAACAGAAAATTGGAATTGGACACGCTCATGCTTTATACAAAGCTATGGTGTCTTCTGGGAGAAATTCCTAGTGTAAAAGTTAATGTAATTTACTAACACAGATATTTCCACTTAGACAGACATTTATGCCTACCAGGTGGATTCAGGTCTCCATACTTATAGTTGTATAGTATTAAAAAAAACTAGTAGAGAATGACTTCATCAGCTACACACGAACAGCCAAACTGATGTTTGCCAAAATCCATCTCACGCAGTACTTTGACAACAGCCAGTAGCAGATGTGTAGGAAGCACTGTAAGAACTAGACAGGTACAGAGAGATACTTTCCTGGGCATTAACTTAATTCAAGAAGTTAAAAAAATTTAAAGTTTGTGGCCTTTCTAAATCATAGAAGTGCTAACATTGCATTTCATTATAGGTTTGTCATCATGTTTTTTCTTATATTTATGTAGTTACCTTTGAACCCACGTAGAGATTTAGGATCAACAATATTCTCTACAACATCTTATGGCAAGGAGTTCCTCATAGTAGTGTTTATCTTAAATCCGACACTTGGTGGTTTAATCCGATGCTCATTCTTATAAAAGACAGAGTGAGCAGGTTCACTTCCTCCACGTCTCCCATGATTAGATAGACTTCTGTCTGATCTTACCTCTTTAATGTCTTTCTCAAGGAAGAAGGAATTCTTCTCCATTTAACCATTCCTTTAGCAAAGCCTTCCCACAGAGATCTGAGCATCCGTAAGGAGCTGTATATTCACTTCTAGAAAAAAAATAACGCCTGTGAGACCTTTTCACCCCTACTTTGTTGCAGGACCATTTCCATTCTCTCCTGGTCACACCTGATCTTCAGGAATCTCAAAGGGAATAGATAATCTTGCACTAGATATCTCTGTGTGTTTCAAAGTTGATGGGTTATGCCAGCCTCAACTCCTATTGGCCTAACAATGACCCGCTCAACAGCTACAGATGTGGTGAAAGCAGTTTCTCTGGGGCAGAGGGCAAAGGGTACACTATAAAATTTTGGTCCCTTCCTTCCAGTAAGCTGTGGTCCAATTAGGCAAAGCAGACATTACTTTCAGTGCCTACCCAGGAAATACCTGATAGCATGTCACAGCCCAATGAAAGGGATTGAAAGGAACATACTTAGCACACTGTTAAGCTGTCCCACAAAAGTGTCAACACATTAGACTTCCTTTTTTCCTAAGGAATTTCCCTAATTTGTAAAGAACAAACATTCCCTTGCTGTTATTTTTTTGCACTCATTTATATGTTCTGGGGATAGTCTGTGAACAGGTACAATAATTCTGGTTGTTTCGGATCGTATTTCCAAGTACAAATTTGATATGTGTTTTCAAAGCCATTTTGGCCCATCAATGTCCAAATATATTTCATAAGTGCGAAATCTCACACCTGCCCAAAGTAATTGCCTATTTCCCAAATTGCTGACAGATATTCAACTGTATTGAGAACATGTATGTGTGAGTCAAGTCTGCCAGGACCCAAAATCTGCTATTTCAGTAAATTTCATTAATTGATTCAAAACACATTGGAAATTTCAATTTTTCCAAATCCTTTCAGGATAAGTTGCTGCTGTAAGAAACCACTCAAGGACTTAAAGCTGCCTCCAACAGAGGAGGCGATATCCTAATTCAGCAAGGCTGATCATCCACAGATTGCTAGCTTTTCCTCTGTTCTAAGAGAAATCCATGGATATATCAAGGGCAGATAGAAAGGATACAGCTAGACAGAAATCCATTTCCATGGTGCATGACATTTTAATACAAGGTAAACAAGTCTCCAACTGTTCGCACACACACACACCCCCCCAAGAAAATATTCAAAAATATTTCCATGCAAAGATGCAGAATCTGCATTTCAATGAAGTGGGGACAAGGGGGTCTATATGAATGAGCCCTGAGGTCCGCTTCACTTGAGTGATATTGGGGTAGCATATGCTGCAGTAGAAAGCTTACTTTTACAGTAAGCAGCAGTGCACATGCCCACATGACCTGGAAGTCTGCTATTCCCAGTGGTAGCCCAGTAGACTATCCAAAAGTCCCATCCAAGAGAACTCCAGTCTAAACATCTTCCCTGTAACTGCTGTTGTCAAGAGGGAGAAGCAATGGGGATGAAGTCTTGCTTAACTGTTACAGTTATTTTGATGTTCAGATTGTAAGTTTTGCAGTTGCAGTTTAAAATTGGCTAAAACTCTGCAGTTAGTAAAGTGGGTGTTGTCCCTTAACAACCTTGAAGAGCTTTCCAGCTAATTCCTTAGTCTCTCTTATGTCCTGCTACTAGCCAAGAAATATGAAAGGATTCTCCTTGACATCTGTTTGCTGTTTACATTTGCATCACATTTATTACTGCATGTATTAATTGCATACTCTAAGGATGCTGATGCAAGAAGAATTTTTCTTCCCCCGAGATATAATTTGGCAACCAGAGAGAAGTAAACAGGGCTAACCTTCCTGTGAAACACTGGAAACTGATTCTATCATACACTCAGCTTCCATGCACAAATAAGCACTCTGGGCAGGCATTCCTTATTTTGTAGACTCTCTTATGTCTCAGTCAGTCACTCTAAAAAAAAAAAAATTAAGAAAGTTCCCTCCTGATTTTCCATGTTTTGGGGTGCCAGCACTGTCTTACAACATACATTGTTCTAAAACTTCCTGCCACAAGTGAGCTATGCATGCGATTTTAAACAGCTGCCTACTAAAATTTTTATATTACATGTCATTGCCATGAGGACCTCCCTTCTAGTGAAGGTGCTTTTCTTTATTCAGGTGCACAGACACTTAAACATACCCATACATATAGGTTCTCAGAATGTTCATAGGTTTTTTATTCTGTATGCTTCTCCTTGGATGGTTGAGTCAGGCATGATGGATTAGAGTTGCTGTGCAAATACAAAGTCATTCAATGATAGTCTGACAGAGGGCATTTGCTTAAAAAAATACTCTGTGAACCAACATTTCGGGCATTACTGCTTCAAATAAATCAACTAAAGTGTTTTCTGTTGCTTTTCTCAATAATATTTCGTTAAAACTTCCATGTACCTTCTTAAATGTCATCTTGATTAAATGCTGTACCCGATGTCTGAAATTGAGCAGCAGCTGAGAAAAAAGGAGCACAGAAGAGTGCTATGTATATCACAGCCAACTCTTGAATGTTATTTCTCCTAGTTAGCTATAAGCCCAGTGTAACTACATCCTTCTTTATATGCTTAGCTAATAAAAGTAACACATGAAAAGCCCTGACCATGACAGCTGTTAGCACTCCTAGAAAACTCGCTGTGTTTTATACAAGCAAGACAACAGCATGAGGAAGCAAGCTGGACTGCCAGCTAGAAGTTATACCAATATCTGATAAGGCTTTTAGTGATTATCTGTCTGCATTCCTTTTGGCTATTTACGAGAAGATGGAAGTGCATTCCATTTGCATAGGTGTTCTTTTTCCATTATGTTTCAGGCAAATAGCTACTAACAATAACAAAATAAGTGCTTTTGGAGTCAGGTCCTTGGATATGAAGCAGCTCTTCAGCAAGGTTGACTCTGAGAAAAATCATTCAAAATATTTTTTATCTGAAACACAATGTACCATTGTGGATTCCACAAGCTATGCCAGCACGCACCCTCATTATTGTCATTTACGTAAGCCACAGTTTGTCTGATTTTTCAGAGAAGCACAGAAGAAAAAAATCCCACAATGCAGCAGTAGCACAAGTTATAAAAATATTGGAATAATGACAGGTCCTTACTCCAGAGTCCTTTTTTAGTAGCCTACTCCCTTGCCATTACTCATTCTGAATTTTGGTGAGTTTCCTAAAATTGTGTACATATATAAGTCACTGTTCCTGAAAAAAAAAAAACCAAACAGTAAGGGCCACACTTACAAAATCACGCTAATCTTTGAAACACTCCCAATACTAACCAGTAAAGAACTAAAACTACCATGTAAGTGTCTAATCTTTTGCTTTTTACAAAATAGCCATTGACTACAGCTGGGCTAGGCAAAGCGCACATCACTGCAATGAACCTGTTCAGTAAGAATCCGAGTTAAGAAAATTTAATACATATATCAGGATATCAAAAAAATTAATATCTACTTTAGACAAAAGCAGCTATTCCCCTCTCAATTACTCAAAGACAGCCACATTTACGTTACTTTAGTTTGTGTCCAGATGACCAAAAGCATAGTGTAGACTGCTCTTTGCCACCAGCCTGGTAAGGAGATATGTGTATGCACCTAATGAAAGATAGCTCAGAAAGCCTAAAATTTGCCTGCACAGCCTAAGGGCTGCACACAGCCTACCTTTTGGAGTGGGAAAGAAAGGAGAACATTGAGTTAAAGTGTGCGAACACTGGAGCTGTGACATCCTGACCACCCAGGAGGTACCTATGAAGGCTATTCATCCTATATCACCACATGAGCCACTTGAAACAGACAGAACACAAAAGCTGCAGTCATATGACATAGAGCAACACAGACCCCTTTTTGCTGTGACACGGGACAGACGTCACAGCACTGACACCACAAACAGAAACATGGGTCTTACCCTGCCTGTCAAGTGCAACTGTCCAAGGCCTAGAGGCAACCAAGGAAAGTACGGTCAGCTCTGATGCAGCAGGCTCCCAACCCACCAAAAGCCTGCTGGAGACTTGCTCTACTTGCATAAGCAGAGTAAAACGTGTCCTGTCTTTGAACCAAAATGTTTCTTCTCATGAGACACTGCAATGTGTAATGTGGCATTTCAGCAGTTTTGTCACAGCTTTGCCTGAGCTAAGATAGTGCATTATATTCTGCCAAAGTGTGATAGAACACTGTGGTCAGTTCATTATCTGAGGGGGTGGTGCTGGATTTCATGGCCAGCTAAAAGCTCATGAGAAATATTCCGGATAACCTGTCAAGAAGTATTTCTGTTTCTTACAGGAACCAAAGCTTTGCAACAGCCACTGATGCACCTTACTACTGTTAATGTTAGTTACTGGTGCCACTTTATTTTGTGTTTTTCTTCTCATACTATCAGCAATTCTGTCTTTCTTCCATTTTGCTCCAGATGCTGTTGTGCACACAGCTGCTGCTTTTCCCCAGGCCCGCAATGACCTTGGTAGAGCAGAGGCTGAAATACGAGACAAAGCAATCATGGGACACTTGTAAGCAATATGTATTTGATCCTGAAGTGACTATTGATTTCTTCAAGTAATAATAGCATATTTTAGAGATTTCAGCATATCTAGGTATGTAACAGTAATTTTTTTGTTCACTAGACACTTTTAACATTCAAAAGTGTCTGTTCCCAAATGTTGCAAGAATTAATGAGTTTTACTAGCACTGAAAACCAGAAAAAAATTAGTGAAAACATTTTGGTTTAAAATGTTACATTTTGACAGCAAAAATCTAGCTAAAACATTCAGATAGGCATTACATGTTTTTAAGTTTTTCAATAAATAATGAAAAGCTCAAACGAAAGTTAAAAGCTGCTTAAGACTGGGGGTGTGTGGGGGGGGAGATCTAAGTGTTTCCATTTAAAGTAATAAAATTAAGATTTTTTTTTTATTTTAGGGTTCCCCTCCCCCCCCAAAAAAAGCACACTGGAGAAGTAACTACATATTAATAAAGGAATGTGGCATTGTCAATTTTTGTAGTGAAAGAGGTTGTCAATTAAAAAAAAATCATTCAGCCACAAATATTATAATTTGGAGCTATGTTTCTTGCAAATGTACTAGCCTCACTAAAAGCGTGATTTAGAGTGAATATATTAGAATCAGAAAGGGTCTAGGAAGGTGGGATTTGCAATGATATTCTTTTCATCTCATCTCCCAGAAAAAAAATAAACACACGCTCCCAGGAACCTAACAATGGTTGTCAGCGTGGTCCTCCCCCGCTACCCCACGCGCCAAGTCAAATGCTTCCTTTTCTTGATCAGGACTGAGGCAATTGCGAACCACTGAAGTAATGAACAGTTAACTTGAAGATGCATAAGCAAATTCTGTAATCTGAGGCAAGATTAATGCCACCTTTTAAAGTACACTTTACTAAATGCTTACCAAAAAACCATTTTGGGACAATTTTTGAGGTCACCGAGGTAAAGATTGCAATTCAGCACTGCACAGATATGGCTCCTGATTTAATTCTCAGGAAGCCCAAGTGCCAGGCTTCATAAGGTTTAATAGCCCGCGCTGACAGCAGCTTAGTCACCAAGCAGCTTGTGGCAGCAGTGAGTTTTCTAAGCGCCTCTAGCAGAGAATTCAGCTCCACATATTCAGTGCATGAAATATGAATATCCACTGTGATGAAGGAACACTCCCAGCAAGTCAAGGAAATGTTCTTTCCCTTTTATGCCCCCAGTTGGCTAAACTGGGACCATTCCTCCCTGCATGAAAAATTACTGGCCATCTGACAGAGCTTCCAAGATGAACTCAGCTAAAAAAATTGCCTTTATATTCTTACAGACTGAAAGGTGGGAACATAAGGAGCAGCCAGGTCAGTGGAACTTGAACTGGCAATTTAGTGAGGGAGACAAGATCACCAAGTGACCAGCAGTGCTACCAGAGTAACCAGCACTTGCCACGCATCCTACCTGCCGCTTCGCTACTGAAAAAATACAGAAAACAAATGCATGACTGAAACGGCCCTGATATCTTGAATGGAGTAAACAATGAACAGATGTCTATTGAATCTGACTCCTGAAGAAGCCACGCGACACAAACATCTCCTCCAGCTTCAAATATATAAGCTATTCTAGATCCCATTCCAGCCATGCATTTTGGGGCAGATATTAGAGATTTCATTCTGCTATTAGAGGTCCCATTCTGGCCACACTTATTTGTACAGAGGTTACAGAAGCTTGTACCTTTTGCGAGGAGATTGTTAGAGTACTAAGCAGTACTACATCATCCCCTCAACAAGGGCAATGGATAAATGCTTCCTACTTTCTCTCCAGGAATGGGAGGAATACACAGTTTCCCTTTTTTATTGAGTTTTTGGGTTGTTTGGGGGTTTTTTTTAGGTTTTGGTGATTTTTATTATTTTTTAAATAGGAGAGATTTCTAGGCCACCTCTACTAGTCCTTTAGGTCTAGTAATCAGGTCTTCCGGGCAGGCAAGTAAGATTCACAGTAATAGAAGAGGCAATAGTCCAATGTTCTTTGCTCAACTACAGTCTCTAAAGACTTGGCTTTGACTGTCCCTTGGCTCACATGAAAGATATTCTCACTGCCTTCTTCATGTCCTGGCTTAGCCGCAAGCCAAATACAAAACACAGAAATCTGACTTCTTGCTGGTGTCATGCAACCCACACGTTTTCCTCTCTCTGAGAAGACAGATAAGAGTATAAGCATCCATCTGTCCATCAGCATGTGGGTGCCACAGACAAGCCAGCCCCATGGGCTGACCAAGCAGTGGCAAATAGCCACATCCTGAAATAAGATAGCTCCAGTTTGAAATAAGGCTGACAATACAAATGGAAAGTGTCACATCATCTTTCAGATTTGACCAGTGATCATTTAACACATGTGGGTTACTAAAGGCAGGATGTCCTATTAGCATTGTATAACAAGGTGCCAGCAACATGGAAGTACTCACTATTTAATCAGCTGTAAGTAATTTGGAGTTTTCCAGAGAAAACTACCCCTCAATTCAAAATTACCTTGCAGACTGTACTCATGGGAGATGTCCAGTTCAATTGTTAGACTCTGCATCTCATAATATGGCATAGGAGATTACAGAAGGATATAATTTAGGCATTGTATTTCTTTTCCCTCTATTTAAAAAATATTTTACAGTTTCAACTTTATGCTAATGCAAATGTCATTACTACAAGCCCAGGAACTTTTACTGTTGAGTCTGGGCAAATGTAATGGGCTGAAAAAAAGTATGATGGAAAAACTATGCAAATCACCACATAGAGTAAATCAAGCTAATAGGCAGACTTCAGCTTTCTTCCACAAAGGTCAAACATAGCCTGCAGCCAGGAGAAAGAAGGGACAGTAGCACCCAGCAAGGAAATTTAGTGGTAACCCATTCACAAAAAGTAAGTACAGAAATACTAAATATTGGTGGTACATCTGATTTTATAGATGGCACAAACAAGAATCTTACAAAAAATCTTCTTTGACACTATTTCATGCACCTAGTCTGCCCATTTCTGGTGTCTCCACTTTGGCATGCTCACAAAAGAGTTTGAAGAAAGCAAAAATAGAATCATGGAAAACAGCCGAAAGTTTGACATGAAATATGTCAAAAAGGAGACCAAAAGGCAACTCAACCAAGATATGTCAGTGATATGAAGATATGAAGTGATTTCTGACAATAGAGTGCCCTTTACCACAGGCAAGAATCATACAGCAAAACACCACACCTGGAAGCTGAAGCTAGACTGATTCAGACTAGAAATAAGTTTTCCCTGAAGAGTACAAAAACCATAGCATGAACCCTCTGTTGCTTGAACTCTTTCAAAAAATATGGATGCTTTCCCAAGACAACACATTACATCTGATTTAGACACCAAAAGTTTTATTTATTTGATTACCAAATGAAATTCAAGATAGGTATCTACAGTTGGTAATACTAAATTATTATAATAAGTGTATAGTTCTAAAATATGAATCTTCACTATTTTCAATGTTTCATGCCAGTTAATGTAAACATCACTCCTGCACCACATAAGGAGAGTGTTTTTCTTAAGAGTGCAATACTTTTCCTATTTGCCTAGGCTAAAGCTTTGGCTTGTCTCTTTCCTTTGCCTTCAACAATACAAATCCCCATCCAAAGTCCAGCTTTCTCTATCGCTGCACAGCAGAAATCCTTAAGTATCCTGTTCCATGAGCTCCATCAGGCAATTGTTCATATACAGAATTCCATGGATTATCAACATGATACTATTACTGGCTCCCTGCAATCAATTGCTTTGGACAGCATTCTTTTTTATTCATTTACAGAAAAAAAAAAAAAAAAACTTTTTCTTTCTGTCAGCCTTCTCTTCTCCTTTAGGCTTGGATGCCCATCAAAAGCAGGAAGTTTCAACATGCTCACTACTCCAAACCTCTTCAAAACAAAGTCTACTTAAAAAAAGAAAAGAGATACCTCTTTGGAGTAGATTGCAATCTACTTAGACCAAGTGAGTAGGTTCAGCTTTTTTAGAACTTGGCTGTCTGCCCTGGTGCATTCATACCTAGGTAGCCTACAGTCATTTGTCACTCAAGTATGTAAGTTAAAGTAACTATATAACCCTCTCCCATTATTTTAAAACCCTATGATATACAAGCCTCATCTATTGAGGCCACAAAGACGTAGAGTCATTGAGTGCAGTTATCAAAACATATTGGATTTTAGAAATTTATACCAACAATTTCAGTCATTTAGAAAGATAGAGGTAGAAATACTGTAACTTTTAATTCCAAAAGAATCATAACAATATGGATGTCACTAGGTAATACGTCAAGGTAATTAAGACCGTTTTGAAAGCTAGGAATTCCCTTCAGTTTTTAGTGAAATCAGTGGAAGCTGGGGAGAAAAAGCTACACAGCTCACAAGACCAGATTGTACTTGAATTCTCTTCTTACCTCTGTTCATGTTCTCTGTTGAAAAACATAATAACGTGAAATTACATCAATTTTAAAATTAAGGCAAATAAAAGTCTTAGAGCTATCTATCCCATCTATTTCTAAGCAACAGCTAAAACAATGCTAGATAAAACATACCATCTTCTGTGTAATACATTCTTAAAGCTGGCATTGCTTAGGCTTAGCCTTCTCAGGCCAGAGGTTTTCACCTTGAGCAATACCATTTCCCAGTTGCCTCGTGCTTCCTTCCCCCACTGCATTAGTCTTTCTCTAGTCTTTTGGATTAAGAGCTTTCAACCAAAGGATAATCTCTGTTCTGTGTGGCACAGTTCACAGAACAAGATGGTTCATGACTGGAATGCCGTCATG
>VXBO01011161.1:89399-99420 GCA_013400135.1 Rhinoptilus africanus | reverse complement strand
AAAAAAGATAGAAAATAATTACCTACATAACAGGAAAAAAAAGAAGCACTTGCATGAATATTGTCTATATGGATAAGCTGAATATGATTTGTACACCAAGGGACCGTGGGTTTACACTGCTATCATAATATGACTAGCACCCATCAGTTTGCTAGCACCCATCAGTTTGTAGTCAACGGGTCATTCTCTTCTCTCTCTTTCCTAATATGCAAATTTCTTGGCACAAAACTTCCAGAGAAAGCGGGAGAATCAATCCAAAGATGAAGTTTAAAAAAGAGAAGATGGATTTTAACTGAATAATTTCTAGATAACAAATATTATCCTGACTGTTGTCTTGTCTATTTGGTTCCACATCCCCCAAAAGAGATCACTTTTGTATTTTAAGAGTGATGTGGAAGTGGAGCTGAATTTGCTCAGGGAGTAACCAAGCTGATACTTTCATGAGGATTCAGGTGGACCTTGGATTTAGAGGTTATTCAAGGGTCAATTCAATATCTGCTGAGTAGATAGGTAGTGGCACTGAAACTATGGAAGTTGGCACTGCAAGATTTAATTCTTTGCTCTTACTTTTCTTTAGAGTGCATGCTGAAAGAAATTGACAAAGCAGATCCCACAAATTTCAGCTAGCTGTAACTGCAAGTCACTGAACTAGGTAAATCTGTTGTCATTCTCCAAGGTGATGAAAGGGTCAACACCAAAGAAACAAGGAGCCTTGCTTTTGTTACAGTTGAGCCTGAAGCGCCATGTGTGTCACCATGTGAACTAGATGGTTCTCCACTCTGAAGCATTTTTGTGGAGAAGGGCATCCCTTCTAGACTTGGGCCTGGGGTCAAAAAGCTAAGAAGCAGACTTGCACATTAGCAACATCCCTGCATCCTAAATAATGTCCCTTTTGCAGATGGGAGAGCTGCAAGAGACAATGGGTTAAATCTTGACCAAGTGAATCAAATGTACAGGGAATCATCCACCTGCACAGGCTAGCAATAAGATCATTTCAAAGCTTATAAGTGAACTTGATGCTGTCCTTTAATGTGCCACTAAACAATTCATACAGTTCATGGTTGGAGTTGACCCCTGTTACTGCGTTCCTTCTTGGCAGTGTTTCTAGGAAAAAGCTTTTGCACAGCTGTAGGAAGCTCAGCACAGGAGAACAGAGGTTTATTTGAAACAAACCAAGGATTATCATGATCATATCCCTGCAGACATACTGTCTGTGAGCCCAACAATATATTACGTATCAAACTGTACAGACCTGGGATCTTTTGGACTGGGAGATCATCAGACTTCTATGTTGCCCATAATCAGATTCTTTACATGACTACTTTTTTAAGTTTCTTATGTAAAAGGTTTTAAAATTACTTGAAATTATACTCATGGTAGCAATTACAACAACGAATTTGTCTGTAATTTATCCTAGAGTTTTGAAACCGTGTTTATTTTATGCCAGAGAACATATTGCTATAATACAAGTGCTAGAGCAGTTAGGAGTTACCAGATTTAGTGATCAATCTGCCTTTTAATGCAGATCCCACTTGCTTATCAATTATATTTTATTTGAAAACTGGGATGCTTTCAGTTGTTAAGGAAAACATGTAAGACACACTTTCATGATGCCCAGAATACTCCAAGCTACAACAGATAGTAGAACTCCTAAAGTGCCATTAGATCCCTAAGCATACTGAAAACCACAAAATCAATCAGGAGAATACTGCCTCTCTTACACTCATTGAAGTACTTATGCTGTGCTAATGAATAAACATGAGTAATTTCAACAGCCATTCCTGGATTTAATGGTTCAAATGACGCAGGTACTTGCCTGGTGCACTCAGCCAGGGTAGTATCTGCCAATATGAAACCTGAAATCAGATTTGAAACCAAAGAAGTAGCACACTTCTATGTAGCAAAAACTTTGCTCCTAACCCACTCCTCTGGTCTGGGAGAAATGAGCTATTTGAAAGGGACGAATAGAGTGAACAATCAATGATCCTTTGTCAGGGTTTGCTTTTAAGACTGTCTCACTTTAGGCATTGAACTGACGTGATTCTTCGGAATAAGAAGTCAAACCTAGTCTCTCTATAGAGCAGCTGGAAGAAGTAGGTTTCTATGAGGAGTGTTTCATCTGAGAATCTCAGGACACTACAATCAAGTTAGTCAGTGCGAATATGCTTCCAAGAAACTGCACTGAAAATAGGGGTAATTAGATCTTTAATATTTTCTAAAGCAAAGTAGCCATCATCCTGTTTTCAGCTGCACTTTGAAACATGTGCACATATTCACATCCTTTCTTTTTAAGAGTTTTCTTATCTTATAAAGTAGAAACCTTTTATGATAAATTATAAGAATCAAACAATAAAGAGCAACAAACATCACTAAGGTCATCATCTGGACCAATGAAAACAGTAAAATGCAAACTATTAATTTCTGAGTGCAAAGAGCACATAGTATCTGAAACATTTCTCATCGCTTCTGTTTGAGGCAGGATTATCCATTTTAAATTAATTTGTCTCGATAATCATGAAAATGCATTTCTGATTTATCATACAGACACAACAAGCTCTTCAGGACAGGAATAACTAAAATTACCAGAGGCCATTAGCTATATATAAAGTTACATTTTTAATATAGCTATATGTAGTAGTGCACTGTACCCATGGTGCTTGGTAGTACTGGGGGATTCAGTGGTGTTACTGTAAGCAGAAATGCTCACTGAAGTCCAGCATGGAATGATCTGTTGGAGGAAAAAAATAAATCCAGAAGATTTTCTAAGATATATTTCAACTTGTCCATTTACTTGATGAAGAACAGAACCCCCTGTAATATTAATAAGGACAGGTAAGGCTGAATTTGTGGTGCCACCAGCTCTCTGCCCTGCCCTGCTCCGAGGGGTGGCTGCTGGATGAATGTGTGGCAACGTCTGCTGCAAGTCATGTATCACTGGGCTGGGTCTGGACTGGGAACTCTGCTGCAGCTCCAGCCATGCCAGTCTCTCCTGGCACATTTAGCATTATTTCTGAGCCATATTTGAAGGCAATGATGTCTATAGCACAGTTAAAAAGAACACTACTCTTTCTCCCATTCCTGCTAGCTGATTGATTTTTTTCTTCTTGTTTTCTTATTTTTCTTGCCTTTGTTCATACAGGAGTGGCATGGTAGCAGTATCAGTGGTGCTGCTGCTGCTGTGACAAAATGTGCTGCAAGCCTGTGCAGTTTTAGATTGAATTCAAATGTCTGGTCTGTTCTTTTCTGTGTATGGGGTGACTTACCCTACTTCTGCAGAACACTTCTCTGCTCAGTTTTAGGCGCCACCTGAAATCAGCTGTCAGATCCCTGTATAGCCAAGGGAAAAAATAAGCACCTCCAAGAAGTTTCAGGTGTCTCAATCATTCTCTACGTGAGCTTCTCTCATCTTATTGAATACTGAAGCCTAGGAGAGGTATTCTCTCATCTTAGTTACCTTGAGTAGATTGGATCAATTCAGGATTGTAGGACAAATATAAATGTGCAGTTGAGAGCTGAGAAGCAGATTACCTAGTACATAATCTCTGCTGAATGTATGGCAACAATACAAAATAGCAACCTACTTGATCAGTAGAATATCACTGTCACATTTAAATTAAACATCATAATATTTACATATTTTTGTTTATTTTTGTATAATTAGTGGTACAGTTCACCATCTTGTAGAGAAATAACAAGCCATAGGTAAGCAGTATAGGTCTGTACCCTAAACTACAAAGGTACTGTATAAGGTGATAATAAAGGTGTCTGAATTTGAAATGTAATGCAAATAGTGAGATTGTGGCTGTATACACAATCTATTTTCTGTTATCTCATATCAAATGTATTTTGGTACTAGACATTTCAGCTCTTAACTGGTCATTTTAGTTCTTCTAGAGACTGTGTTTCAGACTAGGTTAGTATTATTCAGCTAAAGTTTTTTCTAATGTCTGGACTAAAGAGAATTGCAACTCCAGCTGTCAGCTTCCAGCAGCCAATAACAAACCTATTTACTTGGAAATTTTGCCAATTTTAATTAACTATTAAAATTAACTAAGTGCTGCACTTAACTAGTGCTATGTCTGGGTATGTGTTCTTTATCTTAAAAGGTTGGTATGTCCTATGCTATAAAAGCCCTATGCTTTTATAATAGAAGATAGAAAATAAAGCTATTTCTGTTCCCCTCCCTGCCCCCATTTTCCAGTATATCAAGATTTGTTTACTTGCTTGCTTTTTCCTAAACGTATATCTACTCAGGAAGGTATCTAATTGAGTCTGAAAAAGCTTTTTGCAAACTTACCTGTGATGTTAATCTACCATTGTTACTTTATGTTTGTGTGTACATGAGAATACATATATACTCACACATATGGCTGAACATATGCTTGGGACAATTAAAAGACAATATCAAGTGAAAACAAAAATCAAGACACCTCTCCTTTTTTTTTATGTTTATTTTAACATGTACCTTGATTTGAGAGAGAGCATTTTAGGGGGATTTTGCAGGTAGGATAACCAAGTAACTTTCTAGTGAGGCAGTGGTCTTTTTCATGCCATTTTAATTACCCGTGTTGGGTTATTTGTGACATGGTCAACACTCACCAAGTCATAAAGGTCAATGCGTGTAAGTTTATAAAAGCTTGAACACATCTTTAGAGCCTTCTCAGATTAGTATTTCTACTCTGTGATTGCCCGTTCTTTATTCTTTCACAACTACAGCTAGTAAACTGGCAGTAGGCAACTTCTGTAAGTACGTCTTAACCCTGACCTATGTGAAACATATCAGAACAACGGTGGGTATTTCTAATCACACTGTAGGAAACAGCTCTCTGAAAGTGGCTGTCACAGCATGTCACTTTGTCATATTTACAGGCACACAGGTATTTGAAGCACCCCGACGTATCTGTAAGTAATTGGCATGATGATTCGAATCCATTCCTAGCTATGAATTAAATATCTAAACAGTTTTGGTTAACGAACTAATTATCCTAGTGGAAAATTGTATCTTCAGTTTATTCAGTGAGCTGGAAATAGAACAGAGGCTAGACATTGCTGTTCCCAGAGTAACTATGATTTTTGATGTGAAAGGAGGCAAACAAGTTAAGATATATCTTACTGATGTACATTGTAGATGGTTTAAGACCCCTCACCTAATCTGAGTCTGTCAAAAGAATCTATGCATTCAATAAGTAGTTTGTAGCAATAGGGGCGTAGTATTGAATAAAGAGGACAGTATGAAGAGTCTGACACTTGAAAGGTCTTTGACAGCCTGTGGCCAAGCATTGATAGTGTTTAGAACAGACTTATTATCAGCCCTGGTGTACCTTATCAGAACGAACAGGGTTGTTTGAAAATTAAACGATGTGAACAAAAAAAAAAATTCTCACACAGTAATTTTTATACTTTTGCACTAAAATGTGCACTTCCAAAAAATTCAAAAAAACCCCCCAACTACTCTTCTAGTGTACATTTTTAAAAATTATTTTCTGCATAGAACAGGCACAATCAAAACACAGCATTATTTAAGTGCATTGTTATAGTACTATTTAAGCTTATACTTATAAAACCAGAATAAAGCGTTTTTATTTAAAATGAGGAGCTTTGTAAATGGAAAGAAAAATACAAACATCTTTTTTTAACCTCCTTTTGTTTGTTCCTTTGTTAATATCTTGCTCTGCTAGGTTTACAAATCCTAAATAAATAGAAATTAGTGCTCCTTACTTTGCAGTCCATTTGCTTTAGATGTTTGCCTTGAGGGACATTTGTGTATTCTACTAATGGCTGCAGCAGAGTGCTGTCTCATTTTCATTCTGGCAAAAAAAGGCCGTTTCCATGGTTACAGTTTCATTTGCTAGAGAGAAACTGATGGCTGTTAGTGATCCCATCATAAGCAACTTCTGTCAGATTTCTTATCAAGTAGACATATTTTGACAAAGTGAAAGATAACACCATAATAAGAGAACTAAGTTGCTACTCTATGTAATGAACCATTTAGCATTAAATGAAATGTGAAACCACATTCTTAAGACTGAAGGTGGAGAGGAAAAAGTAATATTTATAATTTACGAAAATAAAAATATTCAGTGCTGGAATAATGATAGCCTTCTTGCTTTCTGTTGTCAAGGTAAATCTAGTAGCATAACATTGATTTATATTTTAGGGTCAGATACAAACCTTTGCCATCATCTATTTCACAGAAAGGCTGCCTGGACCTGTAGTAACTTTAAGGTTTTCCTGGGGTAGCCCATTTGGTTAGGTATAGCCCAAGGCTGAATTAAGGGCCAAATACATGGTTGGTAGGTCAACCCCCCACCCAGTCCCAGCTCAGCATATAGGACTTAGTCTAGCATTTTGCCACCTCTATTCAGAAAAAATACTGCAGGCTTGGAAACCTGGAAGAAACTGACCCAACCCTTTGTTCCTGTGAGCTGGGCAGGACGCCAGACCACAGACAAGATTTTCCCCAAAATATTATGTTGTGGAGAAAGTGTTTATTGGAGCCCTACGTAACCTGAGGACTGAAGTTAAATATGGTTCCTGAAGGGAAAAGAAGACATTATACTGCTTAATTTTAGAGGGTTGCCTTGTGTTTTGAGTCTTCAAGGTATCATACAGAGACTGTGTCACTAGGTCTCCAGGCTTTCTTGGTTCATTATGTCAGGAAAGTCTAAAAAAGCATACAAAAACTAACCAACAGAAGAGAAGAAGAATAGAAAGAGACATATAAAGCACATTGCAATACTAGGAGAAAACCAAGATACCATGAAAAATATATCCCAAGAGATTGTGGAAGAAGAGTGAAATAACAAAGAAAGGAATACTTAGGTAAAATTAAATTCTAATACACTGTACATAAGGTGGATACCCTGGGGTTCAGTTCAAGATTTGTAGAGTGTACTTGTATTAATGCATATCAAGCTTTTTCTCCTTAGACTCTTCTATAAATCTCCATCTATATACAGATATTTGTTTAAAATTTAATCTCACTTGAAGCAGAGTATCAGTTCATTATTGCCCTTCACTTTCTGTAGTCATTCAGCTTTACAAGTGATGTGAAATGCTATCAGACTAAAATGATAGTGCCTGATTCTTATCTAAATTAAAATTTTTTTATATTTCTCCAGCACATTTTGAAATGGGATGTAACTCTTTAATCAGTTCTAAGTAATTCTTTATTACCTTGCTTTGGAAAGGCACTTTAGAATAGCTAAGAGAGGCCAGCAGTGATGTAGATCTTTGCACTCAGGATGCACTCTGGGATCAGGGATATATGTGAATTTGAATTACCTCCAAAAAGCCCACAATCCCCCAAAGGCTTTTCTAAGATACAAAAGCAGTTGATTTCCTGTAGATTCATCTTTAATTCTTTGTTATTATAAATGCTGTATAGTCCATGGAGGTTTGAAAGTGTTCACTTACCTGCCCTCACTTGTGTTATACTTTAGCAGAATCTTAGCTTTGAGGTACCCATTCAGCACTTCGGGTTGCTTTTGCTATTTCAAATAATACTTACAACCACAGTGTTTAATATTGTCTGGAAATGTAGGCATTAGAACTCAAAATGAATGGCACTAAGCACATTCTTACAATGTCCTTTAGAACTGGATCCTGCAGCAGGACTATTAATGCACCAATGCATATGTTCCTGGAAGCTGTTTGAATTGAGGAGCCTATGTCAACACGTCTGGATGCATGGCTGAAGCCAAAGTCATTCTATGAAGTTCTATTGCTGAGGTCCTGTTTCTTCACAAGAGCTGGACATTAGTTCCTTTCACATCCAAAGATCCCATTGATTGGAACCCAGAATGAATCCCTCTGTCATCTTTCTTTCAATAAGCATAAAGGATCAGATCTTCTATGGCAGCTGATGCTGCATTTCTTCAGGTGCTACTGAAGTTACTGATAAAACTTTCTCTGGTTTGAGCTCAAGCAGAGTTAGGCCCATGGTACATGCTTTAGAAAAATCTCACTCCATATTGTTTCTAGAGTTAGTGATGAACAAAAGCACTGAAGTAATCTGTACCCTTCAGATGGGATTTCTAACATACGTATAATAACATCAGTACACAGGAATTGAACGCGTGGCACTCTATTAAATTCCATGAGCTGTAATACCATGTTTCTAAAGCTGGGGGAATGCTAATATCTGTGTTTGCACTGCAGCTGTGCTTTGCCACAACCTTGGGAGTCTATTTGCTTATGAATTAGAGTTAGATGGATGCAGGGTGAGTGTGTCCATAACATGAAAAGGGCATGAGTGAGAAAGGATGTGGGGTCTGCATAACCCAAGAGCTGTAACTTCAGCAGGCAGTGCTCCTCAGAAGAGACACAGCTCCCTTAATGCCTCTAATAAATCTAAATTGGACAGAGAGAGAGACAACAGATAACTTAGCATAATTACTCCAGAAAGGCCTCTCTAGAGTGTCAAGTTTTGGAAATTCTTTCTTCCTTTACCCTTTTCCTTAAACACAAGCTTCAGATGATCATGCTGTTGAATTTACTGAAGCTGCTGTTGTGAGGAGCACAGATGGAGCTTTCCTTTTTCTTTTATTCATATATATGATGTTTACCACAATCTACACAAGGATTGAAATAGTCCCTTTGTTTCAAAAAACGTAGCAAAGATAATTTAACTGTGTTGCCGAGATTACCGGAAATGTAAATTTAAGGTGATCCTTTTTGGCAATAAAATCAAAATATCTAAGTGATTTTGGGTCAGAGTTGCAACTGCAGTTCAGTCCTTCCATGACTACCTAAATAAGTGGCCTGACTTTTAGCAATGCTTTGCTCTTACACAGTTCCTAATTTGAACAACAGTTGTTATGTTTTCAAGTCCTAGGAACAGACAGTCCTAACATTTAAGTGCCTAGGAGTTTTATATGTTTGACTTTCACTGTGATTTAAGCACTTCACACCCATAGCTCCTTCTAAAAATCACAGATGAGGACTTTAACCATTACTCATTCTTTTAAAGAAGAAAAATTCTTGTGTAGATATATTTATTTGTTAGTCCCTCAGCGAAAGATGCCATGTCATCTTCTGGAGCCAAGGATCTGCTTGGGTAAACTGACAACTGTGAGGAACAACTAAAACTGACAACTTCATAAACCTTGCCAAGTATTAGGGAAAAACGGCTGTTCATTCTGCCCGTGGTGCATAAAGGGCTTTTCACGTCCCAGCATGCAGGACGCTGCCCTGTGGGAAGAGGAAAGGTCCTGACTCGAGTTGTTTCCTGTTCAAATAAGAAGTAGTAAAAGCAAATCTTGTAGCATTAGCAGTATCTTAACATGCCCTGGGTCTGACACATGTGAGTCATGAAAACAAAAGCAGAGAAACTCCTTCATTGATGCAACAGATTTCCAAAGTAATTTGCCATTCATCAAAGGCAGTGACATCAGTTTTCAGAGGACATATCTCAGCATCCACATGACAAATGGAAGAGGAGAGCAAATGTAGTAAAATTCACCATTTCCATTTAAAGCTAAGATCAGATGGATACTATGTAAGGTATTGTACTGATAAGGTATTCTTAATTTAGTGATATCACCTAATTTTTCCATTCCAAACTGAACCCAGAACTGATGTCCTCAGAAATGTTGAGAAAGGATAACATAAAAAAATAGGCAGACAAATGGACAGATATCAAAACATACTGTTTTAATAATGTTAGGATCAAAGGCAACACATATTTTGTCCAGAAGGATGCACAGAAGATCTGTTAATGCTACATAAACCACAAGTTGCAAATGTTTCCCAGCAGTAGCGAACAGATTAGGCCAAAAGCTAGCATTACAATATGATTCTGTGATTCTGTGAAAGATTTCAAAAAGCCCCTGCAAAAGGTGGCAAGTAAGGTATGTTTCCTTTATCTTAGTATACAGAAACACACACTTTGGAGCAAAAAGATTTTCCCAAATCTTTTTTATTGAAAACACCACATGTAACATGTCCACATTATACAAAGAAACCACCTTTTTTTTTTTTTTTTTTTGTTCAGGAGTTTCCACAAAACTAATTCTTTCCT
>VXBO01011161.1:60157-88185 GCA_013400135.1 Rhinoptilus africanus | reverse complement strand
TTTTTTTTTTTTTGCATTCAAAGAACTAGAGTTCAATTTGAAAGGCAGGAAAAACCCTAAATCCTGAATTGCAAAAATGAAGTGGAAAAGGTTTGATACATAGCGGCCTTATATTTCAGCCAAACCAAACTTTTATGACATATGGTGTTTATACAAAGAATAATGACTTTTGCTGTTTCCAGGCAGCTACTCTGTGTAGCTTTGTACCACTGTAAATTTTGCTTGTTGCAGGAACTTTAGCACTACATTTTAACAATAAAAGTGTTGTGCACCGAGATTTTTGTTTCCCTTCAGTTCTTCAAGTAAAGTTTAAAATTTTTGTTTTCTTTGAAGGAAATAGAATCTGATGTTCAAACCCAAAATATTAGCCATAATGAAACTTTAATTTTGTGATCTGTGTGAATTTTCCTCAAGTAGAAAGGTATTACTCTGCTGGCCAAAATGTTGTTTAATCTATGTAAGATGAGCAACACCTGCCTATTTATTAAATACAGAAGTGATGAAAAAATGAATTAGAAATATCTTCCTAATCAGCAGGATTTAAATAGAGACAATCTCCAAGGATTTACTAGCATGTTCTTTTACTGAGAGATTGCACAAAACATGCTCAAAGTGGGACAGAAACAGAAGGAAAAACATAGGGTAAGTAGCAAAAAATCCAGTCATGACACATATTAGTGCAACGGGAGAAAATAAAAAAAGCAATAAACAAAAATAGATACTGAATGAAATCAGTGCCTGGAAAGCTAAGGGAACAAAATGTGCCTAATGACTGTCCTGCAAACCTTTACTTAGGCAAATGTTCTTTGCTCATGCAAACAGCTCTATTTTTGTTAGCTGGACTGTCCATGTAAGGATAAAATTTTGCAGCTGAGTTCCTAAAAGACTTAAGTATACTTATTTGCTTGCTCATGTCTCATTAATATAATGTAATCTGCTATCTCCAGTTCCTCATCCTAGGAGATTCAAGTAAGTCTTAACATTAATTTCTAAGGTCCATCAGCAAAATGTATTTACTATATACGCACTGAGACAGACTCCTCAGCTTGTTTTGAATGAGCATTTATGCAGTGGTCTTTTTTTAACCTGAAGCTAGTAATTGAGGACATGACCTTTAAATTTCTATCCATTGGGTCTAAGAATCAGAGCAACATTGCAAATCATTTCACAAAAAGAATCCAGCTAATATAAAAGAAAACCCCAATATATTCAAAGTTCTAGCTTGATCTCTACAAGTTTTCTACCTCGAGCCTTGGGAATTACAAACCAATGTTATTTTTCAAATTACTGTTTCAGTTTTCTAGACTCATGGTAACTTTAAATAAATGCATACTTTAATTCCAGATGATACATTATCTTCTTTTAGTCTGAAGCGGAATTCATTATAAGCTACAGAAATATGCAGAAAATGGAGAGACAAACCAAGTGGTCTTAACAGATGTGATCTCATCAGGGTTCCATTTGTTAAAGGAAATCATTGAATATTAACTAAAAGTTAATTAGGCCTAATTGCCAATTAGAAAGAGAAAGTAATTTGAAGCTATCCACTGCCAGTGTCTTGTTATTACTTTTAAGAAGTCTAAATCTTGAACAGGTCCTTAAGTATGTTACCTGTCCATATTTCAGTTCTAGTATGTTAAGTCCATTGCTAAATTCTGGTTCATTAAAGGAAGTCTCACAGATCTTGAAAGATCCAAGGGAAAAGAGAAACAATTTGTCTTGAAATACTGGGAATACTGAAGGACTCACTAACTTGCTCTTTTTAGAAAAATCTACACTTTTTTAGTTTTGTTTTCCAAAGCTCTTCATTTTCAAAAACAAGTGAAGGAACACCAGGCATAGATATGTTGAAAGACAAGGAACTTGCATCTTTCCAAATGATGTACGCTTGATAAGAAAAGAGGAGCTCTCGATGAGTAGGTGTAATACAGTTCCATCAGTCTTTGCATCCCAGATCATTAGCTGTCCAGTCAAGATGACTTCTATTCATCGCTAGAAAAACCATGGGAATTCAATGTACTTTGTCTAGGGAGTATCCTCGTAAAATAAAGGCTTGGTGAGACAAGAAGTAGAGCTTTCCACAGATCATACTCTTTAAATACATGTAGGAAAATAAAAGAATTCTATGATATCTACCGTAGCTGAGAAAGATGGTAAGGAGAGGTGCAGGACAAGAATGCAAGTAAAGGCCACAAATTGTTGAGGTCAATCAGTGACTATCTTCTGCATTGAGCTGTTCTGATCCCTCTTTGAAAATTAATGTGGTCAGCGATATGAGAGAGTTGTAGGAGCATATCCATGTATTTCCTCAACATCTCATCTCCCCCATCTTAAAAGAAATTCAAGGTATGGTGTAATTGACCCAGTCAGTCATAGGGAAAATAGTGCAAAATATCAGATTTAGAAACCTATATCAGGGCCTGTTTTACTAATATCTGGACCCTTAATTTTTCAAATAAAATGTTCTCTTTGTGAGAAGTAACTCTATATGTAGCACAAGAAACTGTAACTTAGCTTTGAAATCAGCTTACAAAAAATTGGCACCTCTGCCTACCTAATCGTTCCAATTCTTGAAGGGCCACCTTCAAGAGGCTGCTGGCCTCTAAAATGCCAGAAAGAAGGCAGCATATCCAACCAATTCAAGCACTTCAGAGCATAATACTGCAATAACTGCGGGGTGATCTTTAAGGTCCTTACCAACCCAAGCCATTCTATGATTCGATGAATTCTTGGTGCATTCTTCTTCAAGAAAGGTTCCCCATCTAGCCAAAAAAAAAAAAAAAAATCCCTTAATACTTCTAGTCTTGATGCTTGACACCGAAAATACACCCTACACATAAATAATTTGAGCATTTCTGCTTGAGATTTTCTATTGCCTTACAGGTATTATAAAATGAGATCAGTGCAAGTTGTCCTGGAGTTTCTCAATTTGAAAGGATCTGCTGCAAGCTAATATGAACTGCCCTTTATTTCGCAACTGAAATTTGTATGTCCACTTCCAGCAGTGATTTGCCACTTGGCAGAATCTACTGGCACCTTTCACTGCAAAATCCACACAATCAACTGGATCCTGTTTTCTAAAACCAGTCCCAACACAGCAAATTCGTCACCACTTCAGAGAAACTTCAGTTGTTATCCCCACCGGCTCGTTTTGAAGATCTTTAAATAAAAAACGTTACCTTGGCTGAAGTGAAAATCAATGAATGTCTCCTTAGTGAAAGGGACCTTTCACTAAGTTTATGTTCTGGATTCACATTACAGAGTGTAATTTGATTAAAAGAATTATTGAACCCAACCTTAAGGCTGCTATGGGAAAGTTTTGAAAGAAAGAATAGAAATTCACATCTTGGGTCTCATTATGAAATGAAAGACTTACTTAGACAAAGGTAACATATAAGGTCTTTGCCATACTTCTACACATTATAGTATTTCTGCCATAAGAATTNCGACCTCTTCTTAAAATCACTGTCTATAATCTGGACTTCTTTCAGTTACACAATGAGCTTTTTGTGGGATAATGTTTATTCTTAACGGACGATTATTGTCAGAGGCCTGTGCAATTCCTTAGTAACCACAAAGACATTCTGTGGCAAAGAATCTAGCCACTTCTGTATTTGTTTATAGCTTCTGAGTATAAATACAAACAAAACAGCAAAGAATCAGTAATAATGAAAGCAACAGCAGAAACAATATTTGTGAAATTGCAGGTGAAAAGTGAGGGCAGAAAAAATTCATCTATCAATACATTGCAGGAGATTGCCTTACTGAATCTGTCTGGTTCCATAAATACCAGAAATACAGAGACATATTTGGTTTCTTCTTTTCTACTTTTGTTTCATGCTCTATGCCCTCATTCAGCACATATTTACTTACCTTAGGTGGAGCAGTTACATTGCTCTGTTGATCAAAAATATCTCAAGAAGTCATAAAGTATTCTGATAAAACCTTTTCGTATTATGAAAATATCTTCCAATTTATTTTTTGTAATTATTTTTTTTTCAAATGACACACACATTCATTAAAAGGTGGGGTGGAAAATGAGAACCAAGGGTACCTGTGCTTTGTAGCAGTAATTTTCATGCAGAAGAAAAACGTACCTCTTTGCCTCTTGTCTCCAGGAAAGCAATTGACAAATTTTATTGCTTAACGGATTTCACAGAAGATGTTATTTAGAGCAAAGAGAGTATACATGTGTACTTATAAGAGTAATCCTAACAGATAGCTAGCAAAGTCACCTACCAAATGACCTTATGTGTAACTGTCTTGCTCGTCTAGGCTATCAATATTAAATTTTTGCTTGCATTGTGCACCTTAAACTTCACAGATATTTTCCAATTTCAAAAACCATAAGTAAATTCTTAACCACCTGAAATTTCACAAATACTCTTTTGTCAGACTCGATGGGAAAAGCTGACCTTTTTGTTGTGACTTGCACAAACTTCTCCCTTGACAGCAACAAAAAGCCATTATCTGTTAGTAACCGAGGACCTATGGCACAGAGACAGGACTACTACTAACTATTCTGTCTTGCTCCTGGTCAAGCTTAAAATGTGACTGTTAAATTCTTTTACACAAAGACCACATCTTTTTTTCTGTAAGCCACGACAAATCCGTTAGGACAAAAAATAACAGAAGACGCAAGAAAAGGCAGATATGAAGTATTAATTAATCAATTAATTAATTTTATTCCTTCTGGTTAAATTTCTGCTAGCAATGATTACTTGCTCAGCTGGAATTTGTTATATTATTTTGCTGTGGAATTTAGGCTTTCCACTCTGTCAGTGGCTCACACAAGGAAGAGCAAAGGCCTAAGAAATACCCTCATCCTCAGCTATTTTTTTTTCAGGCTACAGTTAATTCTTAAATTAAAATTGTAATGTTTGCATTCCTTCTGCTGGGATTTCCAGTTTGTGAGGCCAAAACTGATCTCAAGTCCTAGGCAAGTGTACCAGCAGGAAAGAGGAATGAGAGATTTTGGGTTTGCAGACCACTGACAGCCATCATGTGGAGCAGGAGACCACAGCCAGGTGCAAGTGGGGAAGCTACAGGCTCAGTGTCACTAATGAACGACGTGAAAGATTCAGACAATGATAATCTCAATGGAGGCTCCGACTGAAGGCACAGCTACTGAGATAAGCGGTTGAAAGGGACCAAAGGTCACAAGGCAGTAAGACACCTAAGGCACAGGCAGTAGCACCCTGAATGAATATCTAGTTAAAGAAAATTTAGAACAAAGACAAGGGTTTACGACCTGATGAAAATCCCATTAAAGCCAATGGAAAGATGCCTATCAGGAAGCATTTGAAAACCCCAGATGACATTAAGAAATGGGAAGGCTCTAGGGTTCCTAAAAATAAAAGAGCAACATCAGTAATGTAATGTACCTTACTGTTGGCAATAAACATGAAGACGTTTCACTGAGAAAGTTGATACAGAAATTAATACAGGATGAATGACAGAACCTTATCCAAGTCTGGGATGGAAACCATGAGCCATATTGGATCTGACACATTTTTACTGTTTCACCGACAGAGTAGTCTGTGGCTTTTGTACTTTGAAGCCTGATATTTGCATTTGGTGGACAACTTCAAATCGCTATGGTCAATTTTCTCTTTTGTTTTGTGGATAGTTNATGTCTCAGTTACCTATCAGCAATACTTCTTTCTCTCACATAAGTGTTCTGAAGAGTTCATTAATATTTGTGAAGTATTTCAATGAAGAACTTACTGAAGTAGAAATAATTCAGGGCTGGGCACTTGGGTGCACACTATTATTCCCAGCACAAAACAAAACAAAACAAAACAAATCCCTAATTGATTCAGAGTGTTGAGGAAATGTTCTTCCATGTTCCCCAGATGGCAAAAAATCCCAATGTATACAAAATATCAATAGGACAAGCAATCGTGCTTGAAGCAGAAACTTTGACGCTGTGCCTCAACTTAACTAGAACCAGCTGCTCGCGCATGAACAGTAGTAAAAGACTTGAAAAAACATGAAGTAGAGTGTATGCACAGACCCAGGTGATAAGTAAGTATCAGAGACTTCATTGCAAAGTGACAATATGCTTATCGGATATGCTCAAGAATAGACAAAAGTGTCCAATTAAAAAAAAATTCCTCACCAAGACTGACCCTGCAATAACTGAAGTAACAGTTGACTGCTGCTTAAATGATAGTCTGAAGAGCAAGCAGCTTTCTGGGAGACTTATTTTTCTTGTAAACGAGTCTTATGAATTTGATCATTTGCACCTGCAACTGGTACCTCATAAGATAATGTTCCCAATGTACTGCAGAACCAACATGGCTGGCCCAATTATCAGGCTAGACTGAGATCCCTTTGAAAATTTGGTTTACAGTCAGTTTGAAAAGATGCACAGTACATTACCAGAGGGAAGAGCAAGATATTTGAATTTTAATGCAGTGCTCAAAATTTTGATGTGTTTATTACTATTTTCCCTTAGATTGTCTTCAGTGTTTCAAATCTTCAGCCTTAAATTTACAAAAAAAACCCCAAAAGCATATGTGGAGGTGAGGCAGCAGTCAATGAATATAACAAAAAAAGTATTTTAAGTTTTAGGTGGATACTCTTGAGATGTAAGTGGCAAGCGGGCTCGAATGAAATAAATACAGAATCTGAATCACATACAATTTACCTCAAGATTCTATCAATACTGTCAGTGTTCTCTGGTACATTTAATTTCAAGTATTTTGTTTTATATTTCATTATTCTATCACATTAGAAGTTACTCTACAATTAATACGAACTGATTACTTTCTCTAATGAGTCATTGTTTACCATTGTGGACTATTAGTTTAGCTTAGGATCTTGAGCCTAAAAGCACAATTTTTGCAAAACACTTAAGGCAATCATAAGTCCATAGAAGCCTTCTGTATAACCTATTTTACTGACAAACAATTACATTTTAGATTGAAGAGGTGAAATGATTAAGAATATTTGACTTAGTTGCCATGACAGCATGCATTTTTCATCAGGCAGAGTGTAATTACTACAATTTCAATGATGTAAAATCAAGAAAGATGATAACAAACAGCAGAACCATGGAGATATTGCCATTGCAACCAGGTTGCCATGGCAACAGTGATAATAATCTCAGTGATAGATGTTTTCTCTTGCTCTTTCCATTTTGTACGGTTATAACATTCAGAGCCAGTTTTTACCACAGCTTTTTATAGTTTATTAGACTGTCAAAATAGTTTATGAGATGTTGTTGCAAAGGAAATGACTGAGTTCCGCAGCCTAATAAAAATGCCAAATACTCTGTTTACATACTGCTCCAGCATTTAACAAACATTAAAAAATTGTATGAAAAATGATTTGATATTGTATCTGTATTAATCAATTTGCAAGGCATAAGCTCTGTCACTGAAGGTCAAATGAATACCTTCCAAGCATTACTTTTAGAGAGCCCTTTTAAAGTTTATTCTTGACACCAGGTTGCCAACTTCTTTTACCTAAGCTGTTGCAAAATATGCAGCTCACAGGAAATGCTTCATAAGAGCAGTTGATAGTTAGCTACAAAAATCATGTTAATGATTTAAATAATATAGGAACATTTAAGAACTTCACATCAAAAAAGTGGTCAATGCAGATTAAAGAATACTTTTTTTTACCAAAAGTCTACTATAGACATGAGATTGCACAAAAAATAAGTAAGATAATGTGTGCATGTTTTTTCTATATATGTATACATACACATATAGACAAACTATTGTATGCATTTACTATTTTATGCAGTATGTTTGTAGTACATATAATAAGAGAGAGAACAAATAACGTCTTAACAATTTTACTTCCTATAATGCAGACGTATAAGGAGACATTGATTAGTAAGTAGAGGAAGCATTGAGATTTACTACTGAAGCAGAAATAAACACCCTTTTTATAGTTTTAAAGACTAACTTTCTAAATCTGAAACAATAATTCGTTAGGGAGCAATGTAACTTTTAATGGGAATTTTTAGAATTTTTGCAAAGGAAATTTTAAAATATCCTTGTATATTTCTCCCTATCTTTTTCTCCCTAAGCTTAGCAACAGTCATTGTCCATCTTAAAAAAAAATATATATAAAAAAGGCATACTCTGAGAAACAAGCACATTTTAAATCTGAATATTAGATACAACAATTTATTTTCCTTCACTGAAGTTACCCTAGATTTATTTGCATAACTGAAAGAATTGCTAGAACTCCAGCTTTTACTGCCATCCAGTTTGGCCAGCTGCCTTATACATTTGTTCAGCCCTGAGACCTTCAGTAGGGAACAAAACCCAGAGAGAGAAAGGGAGGGACTCCTGAAATGTCATGGTTAAACAGGTGGGTAATGGGGCAGGAAGATTCAGAAAGAGCATGAATGATTATGCACTGCTTTGAGGTGTTAATGTGGATTTGAGGACCGACATGGGGGACTAATGCTATAATACCAAAACAGTGGTGACTGATGGCATCAGTTCCAGTCATGCTCCTCCCCAAAATGGTTGTGTCAAGGAGCATCACTCCTTCATCATGTGGTCCTGACTCTGCTCATCCCATAACACAGAGGCAAATGTGCATACTGTAATTCCTCCATGAAAATGAATAAATTTCCAGTTTAGAGAACTGTTAACAGGTCCTAAAGTTTTTCTTAAGTGTTGCAGGCAACCTTAACCCACAGTTACAACTCACATTTCAATCTAGGTTATCGATCTTGAAAAAAAAAAAAAAAAAAGCAAAAGTACTGAAAAAAGCCTGAAGTACTGAAGTACATTTAGTTTATTAATAGAACACTACTAAGTGCTACTGACAGCTTATTCCTTTGGTATTTATACTTTTGGTAAAATAGACATTTTTAAATTTTAACTTCTGATTGCAGAAAAATTAAATTAATAGATGTCTATCTAGCCCAAAACAAACAAGAATTTAAATGTATGTGCCTCATTACAGTTAATGGGTAACATATGTTTACATTGTCTATGTTGCTTGGAAAATACTTCTTTGTTGTATATGTTAAATGTCTGTACCGTATGTATGTGTGGGTGAGAGAGATGAAGAGAAGGAAGTCTGGTCTCTGAGAAGATCCACTCTAAAAGTTGACAAATGATATGTAGCAGCCAAGATTACATAATCATAGACAAAGTCAGAGATGTTTTAAGACATTATAACTTTGTCGACACTACAGAACTGATCCTCACAGTACATTTGGTAAAATCTCTTTAGTTTCATATTATCAGGTTCTGAGAGTGGAGCACTTATTCTTTTATATCACAATGGCTTGTGCTGTGAGAATGGGGTCCTGGTATTCAAATGTAATTTTTTTCTCTCAATTTCACATTGTTACTCTTAAATGTGCTCCCTTACAATTCAATAATTTAATAAAAAGTCTTGCTAGGATCAAATATTTGTAGTTCCATCTTCTTTTTAATTTACAGTTTCACTGAACTATATATACTGAAACACCGTCAGTTTAATAGAAACATGCTTTTCCCCAAACATCCTTTTGCTTTGTTTTCTTATTCATACTAAATTCCACAAAAAAACATAACTGAAAGAAATTCAAAGAAAAAGAATCAGGTTAGAAGGAGGGGTCAGGAGAAAGCATTAGAGTACTTTAAGCTACTTTAATTCTTTATTTGAAACTAAGAAGTTTTCAGGATGGTGGTATCTCTTTAAATAAGCTTTTCTTCCTAAGGATATCCATCCCTTCAGCCAACTCACCATTTCTGTTGCTGTTCTTTAAAACTCTTTCCAGATTCACAGTATCTTTTTTTTTGATAATGTGCAGCCAAAAAAAACCCCACCATGCAACAGTCTAACTGGGATGACATAGGAGCTGTACAGATACTGTTACTTGCCTCCTCCACCATATGATGTCTTTGTGCATGCAGCCTAAAATTGCACTGCCCTTTTTCTGGCAGCTGTTACACATTGCAAATTGATGAATACTTTGCTGTCCACAGTTAATCCAGTGTGTTTCTTGCACCATTATTACTTCCCAGGTTTGTCTCCTTCATCAAGTGAACATCCTTGCATTATGTCTGCCAAATATTATATACATTATGCCAAATTTAATTTTTCTTTTTTGTTTATACAGTTGCAGAGCACAGTCCTTTTCATCTATGTTTTCTTGGCCTCCGAGGTGTTTAAACTTCTTCCAGTCTTTGAATTCCACTAATAGACCTGACTACTAACGACTTAACAAAAATTATAAATAACTTCCACCGACCATCAATCCCACTTGCACCTCACTAGACTTTCTCCAACTCAGTGCATTCCATTTATCATTACTTTGTGTTTATTGTTTTTTTGGTCACTTTTCAGATCTCAGATCAGTCTTTCTTTTCCAGTTTAACTACACTCTCAATTCTTATTTGTATCAAATGCTAGGTACAAATGCTAGCTATCACTCATCCACCAATTTTGCAATTTGAAGGAAAGAATGAAAGCGCAAAAAAAAGAAGTCATTCATCTGGAAAGCCATATGCTTGAAACTCGCCTAGTTTTTAAAGTTGAATTTCTTATGCATTGGTATTATGTTGGAGATTCTCTTATCTTTTGTTTGGAATATACATAAAATTTCCACTAATTGTAATGAACATTAATTATGGCCTTTAAGGGTCCATCTCTGCTTTCTGACATAGCATTCAGAACATACTGCCGATCATTCTATAGACAGCCTATTGTAAGGGATGTCCTTGGAGATTCTAAATGGTGAGGAAGCCCTTTGCTGGTTTTCCAGACAACACATGAATTGCACTAACTTGAATAAACAAAAGGAAATTTAAATACAGAAGCAGGAATTACAGCTTTGCAACTTTATTTTGTACACTTAATTGATAATCCAGAGACATTCTATAAGCTCTAAGAGTTTCTGAGTGTGTAGATAGTGAAATGGATTGATAGCCTACAGAAAAAGCTGCAAGAGATCTACCAAGAATGACCTGGCTACCAGGGAATGGGCTAACCCTCTCCCCCCGCCCCTCAGTTTTCAGTGATGATTGACAGTTTTGGAGTAGAGATGAAACAATTCCTCTTGCTTGGTGTCCTCTTGTTGGGTGGTGTTTGAAAACACATGTTGCTTTCACATGGAATTACATTATAGAGTGTGAGATTATCACTCCCAACTTCCCTTGAAAAGGAGGTGAATCGGAAGCACTGAGTCTGAAGAAGCAGTTTCCTTCTTCAAACAGAGTAAATGCGGGTGCCTGAAAAAATAGCATAAACCGCTGAAAAAGAATTGTATCCACACCAAAATGGTGATACAAATTCAAAACTCTGCCCTCTGGTCTGAGCTGCTGGTACTCTGGAAGACTCCATCCTTGGCTGTGATAGCCCTTCAGAAATGCTTCAGAAATGTCATTCTGCAGAATATCTCCCTCCTACATAACACCGCGCAGGAGAGATGCTGTTTTGTCCAGGGCAGTGAGTTATCCCTGGACTGGGTCCCATGCTGACAACTGATACACCTTGAGGCATTTTAATCTGCTGGCTGCGTGCCAATACCTTCCTCGATCTAAATGCAGGACACATCTGCTTCTGGGTGGGTATGTGACAAAAACCTGAGTCGCAGTAATCGAGTAAGATAGTGTTGCTAAAGAGCTTATAATGGAATTTCTTTTTAGAGAGAATTTCATCAATAATTAAAGTTCCCACCTGTCCACTGTCCCTTCTTTTAATTATACCTGATGTCTCTTGTCCCACGAAATGCTGATATATGGAACCAATGCCTCTCCCTTAATTTCAAGATCAATTAATTGTTGCCATTGTATGCAATCTCATTAGGAACACTGTAGAAAAAAACCCCATAACTAAGTATGGATAGGAATTCTAAAACATTACAGGTGAAGCTCTCAGCTGATGTTTAGAACAGCATTATTCAGCAAAGCGTCATTGATGTCACCTACAACAACAGCAATAATTACTTTGGAACAATATGCAGACCAAGTACATTCAGAAACAAGGATCCAATATGTTGTTATGTGTTTCAAAGCCTGAGCAGATGCTTTGCTATCATTTTCCTAGATGAAATTCTTCTTCCCACCTGTCTTTTCCTGCACCACTTAAAACACAAGAAGGATGGATGTTGGCATGAATGAAAGAAAGACCTAGTGATGACCCTCTGCACCTGAGAGAATTTTCCTCCGAACAATATTTGGATGATTTTTAAAACAGATGTGCAAACCTTAAAACCTTCATCCCAATTGCCTGAGACATAGAAGAAAAACAAATTAAAATATAGATCGAAAATGTCTTTTGATATTAAAAATCCTTTTCTGAGGAACATTTTAGAGCAATTTTCTGATTTATGCATTTTATCTTGCCATTTTCCCATTGACAATTATTTCCCTTGCTCTCATGTGGATATATCCTGAATAACATTCTGGAGGATATTAAACCATGCAGCAGTAAGAAAGAGCTCAAGGAAACTATTGCATCTTAGTCTGCCTCTCATTCTACTTTAGATTTATATGGCCATGGTATTTAATTTTCAGGGATCCTAGCTCAAATTTCTTCTTCCAACTTATACAAACTTTCTGTGCTTTCCATCCGGTAACCTCTATAAAATCACACATACCACTGCTAGTAGCCAGCATTTTTTCCAGACACCCTGTCTTTACTTGTTAATGTTTCTGGATTTTTTAAATTTTTTTTTGCCCTTTGCCTTTCTACCAGAGAAAGGGAAATGCATTTAATGATACAGCCCACAGAAAGTCCTCTGCTTTAGAATTAAATGCGGTCTGTTCCCTTTTGTGATCCTAAAAACCCTGAATGCTTGATCAGATCTTTCAGTTATGCAATATGCACATTTTTTTGTAACATTAAAAATCCAAATCCTATATTCAAACAGATCTAGCTGAACTGTTCTTTTAAAAGACCTCAAATTATTAAAACTGCTTGCTGTGCATTTTTATAGGAAGGTTTTAAATTTTCCATTACTGATTTTGCAAATGATATATCTCTTAAAACTCTATAACATAGCATGATAGCTTTGGTATGATTTGATGTGTTTTTCACTATCACAGGTTACCTAGGAGAACATACATATTGCAAAGTCTAAATTACTTTTATTTCAAATGATGTAAAACAACAAAGAAAGAACAAATGGATATCATACAGGACAGAGTAATCAGCCTTTTAGTAGCACTGCATGAATCACATTTGAATTTATTTCACTGGCTGTTTTTCCTATTGCTGCTATACATACATTTAGAGATTACATGTGCTGTGTGCCAGCAGGCCATGGACATAAGTATGCCAAGGGCATCTAGGGAGTAATTTTCAGTGATCATATACCCTTTGCTTTATCTCAGCAATCTAGGATTTCTGTGGCATCTTCTATTCTCATCCTGGATGCTTCTGTGGGGAAAAGTGAGCAATTCTGTACTTCCTAACGAGGATCCGCAGCTGACTGGGCAGTCATCTCTGCCCAGTTCCTATAGCAAGCTTCAGCACAGTTACATTGAGGGAAAAGACGTAATGAATAGCAGATGAGAAAAAAGAGAGATGAGAAGAAAAAGAAGAACAAAATGGGCGTACACCTTTCTGACAGAGTCATTTGCAACACAGCATATGCTATAGGAATACTGTAGAAGTAATCAGTTGGCCATGCAACCTCTGAATTGCAGGGATGCAAATTGCTGTGCCTCATGCTAGTCCCTGGATATTTCTGGAAGACAAAACATTTCTGAACTGGTTCTGAATATTTCTTCTGCCTCTCAGACACTCAAAAGTCTGCAGTCATCCAACTGAATTGTACACACTGAAGCACTCAAATCAGTATTTTCCTACCTTTAGGCTGCCACTAGAGAAAATGGAGTCAGATGGATACATCCAGGAAGCAATTCAGCTCACCTCAGACTTAAACTGTCATTTTAAAGGTCTTGATATTTCTTTAGATAGAAGGTTGGATGAAACCATACTAGGTAGTTTGATTATTTGGTATTTGCTTGTTGAGTGTTTTTTCGGGGGAGGGCTGGTTTGTATTTTTTTTTGTGTGTGTGTCTGCCGGCAGTCTGGATAAGCACTGTTACTGAGGAAACACTTTGGTACACGTTTGCTTTCAGATTTTTCATAACTTAAAGTCTCAGACACTCCGTAGGAGCAGAGAAGTTAAAATATCAGTACTGCTTAAGGAGAAAACCATTGCAATATAAAGGAGAAAGGCTAAAAAGGTTCATCCAAGGAGTGCCTATTAGCAACAAACCTTGCAAAACAATGCTATATGCAAACATTTTACCTCACGGTCATATCTCCTTACCCAAGCATGATGGATAAGAAACCATCATTCGTTATCATGGTCATGGCATCCTTCTCTTCTCACAACCTGTTACTTTGCAATTCACGCTTCCTAGTGTAAGCTGTGCTTAAAACTTTGCCCACAATCATCCTAAATTATTTGGGCTGGAGAAGGACCAGCTTACACTAGGAAGCGTGAATTGCAAAGTTGTGCTTAAAACTTTGCCCACAATCATCCTAAATTATTTGGGCTGGAGAAGGATCAGCTGCCTTCAAAACTGATAATTTTGTAAACACAAAATATTTGTAATGTTATTTGCTTGAAGGTGGAACTCTCTGACTTCAGCTTTAAAGACATTTGCCTGTGATAAATTAAAATAATGCACCTAAAGGGCCTCTTCATTAAAGCACTGGAGAGTAAAAGCTCCATTTAAGTGACATGTATGACTCTCCTCTTTTAAAGCTTCTATTTGTTGCTGATCTCTTCCCAACTCCCACTGTTTATTCTACTAAACACGATATAGAGATAAAACCATATTCCACTCCATAGGCTTTTTCTAAGATTTCCACATGCAGCAGGAGGTAAACAGAAGAGTCAGATAAAAAGAATTACAATAGGATGTTATTTATGCATTAGAATATGGGGAAGAACAGGGGAACAAGAAGAATACACTTAAAAGAAATGAAAATTGAGTTTGACAAGAAATACATGATTCTTTAAATGCTTTTACCAATCTAAAGGTTGGAGATAAGCTCCCCTTTCAAAGAAAAATGATACTTAGAAACATTTTTTCTTTCACAATAAAATAAAATAACCTGTGGGAGGTGAAAATTTGCTGTGGCAAAGCAGAACTCAAGTTTGTGAGACAGTATCCCGCTCATTTGAGGAAGAGGAAAGCGGTTTATCAGTCACAAGGTGGGGGGAAGCATGTAGAAGCTTCATCTCACAAATATAATGGAATCATAGAATGAACTGGGTTGCAAGGGACCTTTAAAGGTCATCTAGTCCAAATATTGCAGTTTCCATAATGATGTTCCACAGCTTTCTGAATTTCGTGCAAAAAGCTTCTGTCCTCTTCCCAAGGAGCTGTATCTCCACATTATGACCTTACAACCTAATTTGTCAACCTAAGGCACTAGAATTTATAAAACAGGATGATATTCAAAAGTCAACAACAAGAAAGAGGGTCTTAATTTTATGGGTTCTTACTCTATTTTACTTTATTCAATTCTAATCCCTCTGACTTCCCCAGTTAGCCAAATCCTCTCCATGGGTTCAAGGAGGGCCTTTCACCTTTTCTAAGTCACTCAGTACCAAGATAAAAATCACTCAATGTTGTCTTTTTTAGCAAAACAGTGTTCAAAAAGTCCAATTAAAAGAACAGTTTATTCGGAAATTAATAGTTTCTGAAAATTCTACTTTGCAGAGTTTTTGTAAATATTGTCAATTGTTCCATTTACAACAAGAAAGTGCTCAGACCCTGGAAAAGGAGTACTCAAGTTAGTAAAACCCGCAGTCTGACAAAATTAGAACTGTTTTTCCAACAGAACAAAGTAAGATTATTTAGATTGTTTTTCTTCTGGATGGATTACAGAGAGGTTGCTGTTGGGCTTGCCAGCATTCAGAATATACTGAAGCACATGCATGCTTGTTTGGAAGATGAGCTTATCTGTCCATGTCTTTTCCACTTGCCTCTATCTAATTCATCTGTCTTTGTGGAGTTGTTGCTCTGTTTTATTCAAAGCTGCTCAAGACTCTTCCTCAAAGAGCCCTACTGCCACTTGCTGAATTTCTAAGAAGCTACAGAGAGCCAGGCACAGACACCCACTTGCTTCTGGATCTTCCTCGGATCCCATAGTTCAGGTAAGGATATGCACAGTCAGAAAAGTTTTAAACAAAACTTGCATCTACTTGCATCTCTAAATGAGTTTGAAAAACTGATTGCACATTGTAGGAGAATACAGGCTTGATCTCAAACTGCATGACTCCTCCTCCAGTATCCCACTCCCTGGAATACAGCTCTTCTCAGTAACATCTCTGAGGAGACCTCGAATCTTAAAGTCTTAAATCCACTACAGCTTTATTCTGGCTAGGTATTGTTACATCTTATTTTGTGCTGTTATTATTCCTGCAAAAGGGATATGGCACTCTGTTGGCCTGACTTCAAGGATTCCTGCTGTTCAGTGAGGTAGAGAAGCCAGTAGCTGTATATCTTTGCCTTGTCTTGTCCATAAAAGCTTGAATCATAATACCACGTTAGAAGAAGAGAGGTCAGAATATTTTAATAAGGAAAGTAGCTAAGAGAGTTTCTTAAATAAGTAATGGCTTGTGTTTTTTCCCCCTATTGGCTACACACAATATGGGTGTGCTCTGTCATAGAAAGTATCATCTAAAAATTAGAAATGGACATAAATAACTAGTGTTATTTATCTGTCTGGAACTGCAGTTATGAGGCAGAATATAGGACTAGTACAGTTACTGAGGGAATGTGGGACAATTAATGTTTAAGTAATGTCTACTGAAATTAATTATCATACCATTTAAAAGTCATTTTTATGTAATCATCCATTTTATGTATGATTTGAAACTTCTTCAGAGTAAAGATGAACATTAAAATTAAAATTTAGCCATATTAAAAATCAAAGTTTCTTGTTTTATGAACTTCTAGAGAATCAGTTCTTTAAAACATAAGACTGCTCTGCTCCCTCCTCCACTCCCCACCCCCTCCCCCCCTTTTATTTAGCAGAGATGAATTTTTTCAGTCAGACATTTATCTGATTTTGATACCTTCGTGATTTTCTTGAATCTAAAATTCTGCTGTGGGAATGCTGGTCTCTGTGAGGCCAATGGGGAAAAATGTCTTCCTGTTCCCTGCGGTTCAAATTTTATATGGTGTCTTCTGCCATGATGCAGCTTTTTAATATAAACAAGTAAATGCCTTGTTAAGTAAATGAAGGAGAAGTTAACCAATTATAAAAACCCTATTGCCAACATTAACAAATTTTTTATTTATTTTATTTCAGTATTAGATTACATATGAGAAGCTTATTAAAAGAACATTACATTTGCAAAGTCAATTTCTGGAAAGTTGCTGCATAAGGGCTGCATAAACAGATTCAGTCATAAGTAATACTATGTTTTAATGCTGCTTTAACTGAGAAACGTTTATAACTATTGGAATTTCAAGTCCCGTACAATCTTGTTTTATTCAGGCCTATTTCTCTATAGGCGCAACTTTAAAATCTCAAGAATTATTAAAGTACTCACTGTTTCTAGCCTGAATTTAAATACTTTCCTAGAGTGATGGCTATGCCTCTATTCCTTGACAAAAAAATGATAATGCCATTTTTTTTACTGTAATTTTCCTTTCTTTTCATACATGGTTTATTGAAATTGTAAACTGTATGGCGAGGACTGTGCTTTATTGGGTAGGTGCAGGCTGCCTAGTAAAGTGGTACTCATCATCCAGGAGACACTTCTAGGTACTGCTATAATATAGATGAATGAATAAAGAGCAACTTGTTACAGCAACACAGTTTTTCAAGATATGAAAAAATATGTCTTGGACCTCAAGAACTATGCTCCAATTCATACAGCTATGTGGCACATGTTTAAGGATCTTATGACTTTTTAATGACTTTTCTAGAAGACACACAGTACATAACATACCTGAAGGTCTACTTACTGCATTAACGGACAAGGGTGTCATGAACATTTGCTGTTAACAGTATTATAAAGTCTACTTCTGTGCAAAAACTCATAAGCCAGAGACTTAATCAAAGCAATTGTACTAAACAACTATTCATCGTTTTAATTTAGTTGGAAATATCTCAAAAGACAGTAATGACAGACTACATGCCTTTTTATGCTAAAATAAACTTTTGGATATTTTGCTGTTTTTCTCTGCATTTATTTTTCTTAAAAATAGGATTTCCGTGCAAAACTTAAAATCCAGGACAGATTCAATGAGAAATTTAACTATCAATGTTCTATTCAACTAATTGTTTCAGGGAGACAGTGTGCTTGGTAAGACGAGACTGTAAATAAAGGAGTACACAAATAACAGTGTAAATACATTCTACCAGATCAGCACCTTGCCCGGATTTTCAGCAGTTAATTCAGATTTTATTCAGAGTGGATGCCTTTGCAAAATCTGAACCAGTATTAGGCTTGAAACACTTCTCTAAAAAATCAGAAATATTTATGTTTAATGGACATTTTTGAAATGTTTGTAACACTGCTCTTTCTAGAACAGTCTAGAGGGAGAAGATAATGACCTGAGAACTTGCCTAGAAATAAGGTCTTTTGAGTTTATTTCTCTTTGCGCGGTGTCTGAACGAGGATGTGAAATACCTGAACGGGTCAGTTCCCTGGTCCTTTCTGGGCACAGGCCTGTGGACCCAGCCTCTGGCTGGTTTGAGCAGATAAACAAGCAAGCGAGGAAAGAGCTCAACAGTTAAGGTCTCTTTCCTGAGCCACTCTGTGTCTGACAAAATACAGAGTTTGACAAAACCTGTTTGAGGGCATTAGCAGATGGGAGCCTATAAGCCATCACTGGAACTGTTTGACCTAATTCTGCCACCAGATGAGAGAATCAAACAAAAGAACAAACTTCCTCTGAGATTGCTCCATTGAAAGCACCAGAGAGATACGACGGGTACACTTCCTGGGGAGAAGGTAAGGCCTGATAAGACTAGGAGGACCTGTGCGACAAAGAAGGAATCTTTCAGCATTTTTACAACATGAGAAGTTCTGCTTTCTTGAGAGCAATATCTCCTGAGAAAAACTTGTCGGTAGCCAATTTTTTGCTTGGTAAAACGAACAGAAAAAATTTGAAATTGTCAAAATATCCCATCTGAATTATTTATAAAGATTTTTTGTTGTTTAAAAGCAAGCTTTAATTCCCACTCTAGACAACTCAAAGGAGAAAGAAAAAAATATAAAAATCCAAGTGATTTTTTTTTAAGTGCACAGCAAAACACCTTCAGTGATATGATTCTGTAGGGTAGGGTTTCTATTGTTTTCATTCTGCAGAAATCTTGAGTATTGTTCTTTATTTTATCCCTAATGAGCTTGGAAAAACATTTGGCCTCATGAATTCTCACAGGATCAGAAAATTCCTTGTCCTAGAAACCTGCAGATTAGAAGACAGACAGGCTGAGGATGCTCTGTGAGAGGAGGCAGTGATATTTTTCAGTGTCAGAGTTTATTTGTAACAAGGCAGTAGATATGATAACAGTTGTATTTATTGAGCTTTCAGGCAGAGAGATAGATGTAGATAGATACAGGTAGTTATCACGTTATTTTCCAACTTTTACAAAAATAGGATATATTTTATAGAGCTTACTTTACAAATAGAACATAGAAAATACGATTCATACCCTGAAGAATTGGGACATTCATTTCAAAACACACTGAACAGGAAATTTTACATAAAGTAGCTCCAAGAGTTCAATCTCAAAGCAGCCTTGAGTGTTTTTGTTTGCTTGTTTGCACGTATTATTGGAAGGGAGGTTTTCATCATCATCTTCTTTCTTAGGCTGGCAGCCACCAACAAAGCACCATGGAAGGGGTATTTGCCTCATAGGGATGCATGTTGGTAAGAAAACAGGGGAATGAATACATACAGGGTTGCAGAGCCCTAATCCCTCAATCCTAAAACTAAAAAAAAAAAGGACTGAAGTTTTTCTAGGAGAGAGAAGAAGGCAGGACATGGGGCACACTGCATAGGTACTAACAGGGGATGCTATTTAGGAGCCAGAAAGCTACTTTTATTCCTCTGCTCCTCCCCCACCCTTTACTGGAGCAGCTTTTCGTACAACCGTTTTCTTGAACTATAAAATCCCATATTCTTCTTATCCCCAAGAACATTATTTAATCAACTCTTTACAGCAACAAACGCATACATTCCTTCAGTATAATTCAAACAGACATTTTGTAATCCAAAACACACCAGAAATAAGACTGCCTGTTTGCTTGTATTCAGGAGTCATCTTTTGTGTAATTATGAAGAAAAACTGCTGGAAACAAATTGAAAAATGTAATAACTGGTTTGCTGCCCATGATTTACATGAAGGGTACCCTGACAGCACAACAGCATTACTAATTATGATGATCCAAATCAAATTCCCTTTGAGGCCGGTCTCTATCTCACTTCACCCAACTGTAACAGAGATATCTAAGAAAATCACCTATTACTTGTCACTTCAGAGCAACTGCAGCCAGTATCCAGCACTGGTCTAGTGGTATCTCTCTGACAACCTCCCAGACTACATAAATTGTTGGTGAACACCATGTTAATTCAGGCTGTCATCAGCTCTCTGTTCTACCACTGTAATTCAAAAAGATGGAGTACCGGTGATCTCTTACAGGAAAACACTACTCTGGGAAAGCATCTCTCCAGGTAGATGTTATAAACTCCCATGCAGTGTCCCTCCCAGATCTGCTGTAATTGACAGGCGCTGGGGCCAGCATGCGGGAGCCCTCCCACCTCCAGTAAAACTGAGCCTCCGTCACCAACGTGCACAGCCAAAACATGGCAGCAAAGCTTGTGCTGGCACAGGGATGCTATTCAAAACCACATCAGACTTGTTGCCAAGGCAGGGAGAGCAGTGACTGCCCACTTCTGCTCCCAGCTCTGACATTGTCTCTCAAGACCATTTGCTCCTCTGATTTCTCACTCCAGATCATCCTCTCTGGAGTGCTTGCAGAACACATCCTTTATCCACTGTCCCTCAACATATGCGCTTTGGGCTCAATACTCAAGCTTTTATTTAGGAACACTATTCACAAGAAGAGTTTATTTTTAACGAATGAAGGTTGCAAGACTGGGCCCAGGATGTTAGCTTCTGATCTAGGGGACTGCGAAGCATACGCAGCACTACAAACACATTTGCCAGCTGACAAATCATGGACTCAGGGTATGTTCATGCCAAAGTGTCACAAAATTACCATTATTCTAGAAGAAGACTTTTTTCTTTTCCAAGTTATTTCTTATCCATACATTTTTTCATATCTATGCAATGCAATGTAACAGGATGACTAGCATTTGAGGAAAAATACACTATTTTCAGACCAGATACCAGCTGTCAAGTTAGATACAGAATACTGCATCACAGATTTTACAGCCCAGTTCACAAAAATTTTATGTGTCTGTAATTCATGTTTTTGTGTGAAATAGTTGTTTGAATATGCCATGCACGGTGTGCCCAGCAAGTACATGCATAAAGACCAGTCAAGGATTGTCTTGGGTCAGAGAATGGTCAAATGCATTCTAAAAAGAAGAAATACATGATGATAAAAAGCCCATTATTGCACTGGTGAAAATATCTGTGTAAGTTCTTATGTGGAATTTAACGGGATTTCTCTTATTTATTAAAAAAACAAGGCACGCTCACAGACATAAACACACTTTTTTTTTTTTTCATTAATACCCCAGAGAGAAGTGAAATAGAACAACTGACAGAAAATTTAATCAATTTTAAGACTCTCAGATCTCAAGACCAGATCTTTTGTTTCTCCCATGTTGTCTCTGGGACTCTGCAGGTCAAAAGCCCTCGCCTAACAAGCTTCTCCATTAAGACCCAGACCCTAAACCCTGTGGCAAATTTTAGGAAGCTGTTGTTTATGGTAGTGCAGAGTCATTTCTTAGTCAAACTGATGAAGAAGCAGCTGGCACAAAACCAAAGGCGCCAACCTCAGAAAACCTCATTCACTTTCCATTTCTTTTAGAGAAAAAAAATTCACATTGTAACATCCAAGTATGCAACAGGCCCTGAACCAGGAAGTTATGTATTACTTCCACTGACCTCCAAGGTTAGATGAGCCCTTGAATTCACATCACAGATAGGTTGAACTTAATATCACAAAGCCATTTTGAATGCTGTGGACAGGAAGTAAATTAATAATAGAGTTTTTATGCTGAATGTGATCTTTTTACTATAACTGTAGCATATACTCAGAGCTACAATAAAACTGCTGTACCAACCTATTTTTTTCATTTGCAACTGAATAATATTAATCTCATCTGAAAAGTAATGGTTCTAACAAAACTGACTGTAGTGCAAGCAGTCAGCATTTTCAAGCCTAGCAGTTCCCAGAAGCACTGTATTTTGGAAGCAATCTTTGTAGAATAAGATCAAAAACGCAGAGATATCTTCCAAGTCCTCATAAAGGTAGGGCAAACAGATTTTGCAGGTCTTGATCACCTACTAGCTCAGCTTCACTGTAAAGCTGCATTCAGGTAAATTTGAAACTGGCATGACAAAAAGCCAGTCAATTTCTTAGGCTTCAATATGCTTATGTGCATTTTAATTTCAGTCTCTCCAACATGCAAATACTCCTTTACTAGATTCATTCAAGTCTCTGTGTCACTGCCATGGGCCAGCTTTTGTCCGCCAGGAACTTTGCTCTTGGCCCAATACCCTTGAATTTTCATTCAGCTGCTCAGAAAAATCAACTTGCCAATCAAACCTCAATTATGCAATCAAGAAATATCAGCATGATTAAAGAATATTGCATGAAAGGCTAAAGAAAACATATTTCTGGGAAAAGAAAATATATACTCTTTATTGTAATGTTAAGATTGTATACCCATAATAACATTTTTGCTTTTTAAAAGTTTGTTTTTAATTTGAGTAGCTGTACAAGATAAAGTCAGTCAACTGGCAATTTATTAACTTATTCTTGATAGAGAGAACTCAGCTCACACAACCACAATGTGTAAGTGGAGGCAGCCACATGTTCAAACCTGCTAGGCACTAAAAACTGTGAGTCCAGTCCAGCAAAACACACTGTTTTACCTTGGAAGAGGAGGCCTACTGACTACTGTGAGAACATGCGCGTGTTTAAAATGCTTTCCTGGAGAGCAGCCATGCTGCTTAGCATCTTACAGGAGTAACATGCTCTTCTCTTCAGGAAGAGAATGACAGAAAAAAGCTTCTTAGTATGAATCTTAATATTAGGTGGTGTCAAATTGGAGCACCCCCATTGGTATGAACAGTTCTGCTGATTTTTTTTTTTACCAGACGAGGGACTAGCTCATTGCATCAGCCCACTTCATGCTAAAAGTCTATCTGTCTCTAAGCTCAGCTAATTGAATGCAGAATACTCAGTGCATTTTTTCTCTCTCTTTTTCTTCCTTTCTTCTTTTTTTTTTCCTCTCTTTTGGCAAAGTGCCCTTATTATTTTGTATCCTAAAGCATTAGAGGCTAATAAAGAGAAAAAATGGAGAAGGAGATGGAAAAGGAGTTTGTTTGTACTTCACTCTCTGTTGGCCCATTAAGTTTAAATCCATTATGTAGTTTACCTGATGCTGTGTTCAGAGCAACTGAATGCTGTAGTTCTTTGTAACACTGACATTTCCTTAACACAATTTAAATTTAAACCCTTTATTAGTCCAGAGAAGGCTGAGCACAAAACAATAGAAGCTCTGAGAGAGTAATTATTTCTGTTCCATTGTCTGGGATCTTAGAGCTTTTGATTAGTTACACTATACAGGACTTAACAGCTAACCAGCCTCACCATGGTTAACAATACATAAGATTTTCCCTGTCCCAGCAGCACTCCAAGTACTCCTGAAATGTTGGCTCTGTCTTTAATCTTGTTATTCACAAATAACTCTAATTTTCTGGGGTGTGTGTGAAAACTACTGTACTGCCAGCAGCATAGAACACCATGCGGCAGACTCTGTTGGGAAGGGATCTCTGTAAAATGGATGCATGAAGCTGTGGGTTGTAAGCCATTAAGCTTTCTCAGTACGCTTCTAATGAGCTTATGATAGCCTCACAAAATGACTGTTTTTACTGCAGCCTAGTAAATTACAGTATGTAGAAATTAAATCAGTGGGACCCAATGCAAGCTGTTCCTCATCAGGTTCAACACTTCTTTTAAGAAGTGAAAAATCATGACATACTAGAACAGCTATATGTTTCAGTCATGTCATATGCTGGAAGTGTAGTGTACTTAGCTAATTTGTACAATTATCTGTATAACACTTCTCATTGTGTCCCGCAGAAACCAAGTACTTCCTCTCTTATGCTGTTCCTTCATGTTTCAAAATTGGTGTTGCAACGCATGTGAATAATAAATTTGTCACAGCTGTTAAAAGTTAAATGCCAACAAAATAGCTCTCTGAGGCCTTGATCCTTCTCCTGTGGAGGCCAGTGGCAAAATCCCAACTGATTTTTTTTGATCACTTATAACCTTCTGTATTGCATTAAAACCGCTTTTCATATATTACTTCCTTGGCAGTCACAAGGCACCATTAAAAATGCTCATAGATGTTATTTCTACATCTTCAAATATTGCCTCAATTCTTTCTTCCATCAGTTTTATTTTGGTGTGACCTGAATGGATTAGCTCCTGGTGTTCATCACTCCAAGTGACACCACTATGAAAGAAACCTTTTGGGGAACTTCTGTATATATTACATGAAAACATGTCTCTCTTTCTATTTCTTTCTCCGGCTTTCTCTCTACTTCTCTTTTAATATTGTGGCATCTGAACAATATTAATTACAGTTTGCTTAACAGTATGAACTGTTTTAAAATTACTATTTAATCACCACTGGAACTGGAATTGACTTGGCCCCACTGAACCCAGCTAAGCCACACCAATTTAGTTCACCTGAAGACAGCTTTGTGTGTATTTTTAACTGAGCAGTCCATGGCATCAAGACGTAAATTCCTCAGAAAGTGTCTTAAGGTAAGTGCTGACATTAATACTCTATAAATATGATGTACAGTTGTTAAGACTGTGCAGAAAGCATTCTGCAAGATGACTTTTACTACAGGGACTTGAGGCTGGGCAATAACCACCAGACATCCTGCAGGAGGTGGTACATTGCAGCCAAACTGGTGATTCAGAAAGATTTTCCAAAAGGTGGCCCCCAGAAGCATTTCCCAGGCCCTGGGGCTGTGCTTCAGCTCTGTCCCAGTGTACGCATGCAGACAGATTGGCTCCAGGACTTCTTGCTCCTCCCCACTTCAACACCAATCCCTAGTTTCAGAGAGGTCTTCCATCTGGTTACTACTGTGCACTCCCAGCTCTGCCACAGTTTAGTTGGATTGGGTGCATATGGACAGGGCAGAGGGAAACTGAGTGATTTTTGAGCAGGAGCCTCATCCTCAGGAAGTCCTCTGTATGTGCCTGGATTCCTACTGAAGTTTATAAAAATCAGCAAATATCCCCCGAGCAAAAAATTTTTATGGGTATTGATGACCGTTTTTAATCCCAGCATGGGGTCATGGGGTTGTGGAACAAGAGCAGCATTAGCAACTTCAAACATCTGACAGTTAACAGATCCTTTTACTTACCTGAAGTCATGAAATTTCAACACTCATAAGGAGAATAATGTTTTTTGCCTTCCAATTTCCAAGTCTTCTGCTTTCCATTTTCAAGTTCTCCCTATAATCTCTAGAGTTAGAACTCACCTTTAAAAAGCTGACATATTCATGGTCTTCACAGAATCACAGAATGGTAGAGGTTAGAAAGGACTTTCGGAGATCATCTAGTCCAACTCCCTGCTAAAGCAGGTTCACCTGGTTCAGGTGGGTTTTGAGTATCTCCAGAGAAGGAGAATCCACAGCCTCTCTGGGCAGCCTGTTCCAGTGCTCAGTCACCTTCAAAGTAAAGAAGGTTTTTCATATGTTGAGATGGAACTTCCCGTATTCCAGTTTGTGTCTATTGTCTCTTGTCCTGTCCCTGGGTACCATTGAAAAGAGCCTGGCCCCATCCTCCAAGAGAGGTGCTCCATTCCCTAGATCATCTTGGTAGCCCTCCGCTGGACTCTTTCAGTAGTTCCCTGTCTTTCTTTAACCAGGGAGCCTGGACACAGTACTGGACACAGTACTGGACACAGTTACTGGACACAGAACTCCATATGTGGCCTCACCAGAGCACAGTGGAGGTGAAGGATGACCTCCCTTGATCTGCTGGCCACGCTCTTTTCAACGCACTGCAGTAGACCATTGGCCTTCTTAGCCACAAGGGTACATTGCTGGCTCATAGTCAACTTGTTTTCCACAAGGACTCCAAGGTCCCTCTCTGCAGAGCTGCTTTCCAGTAGGTCAACCCCTAACCTGTACCAGTGCATGGGTGTATTCCTCCCTGGGTGCAGGACCCTACACTTGCCTTTGCTGAACTTCATTTGGTTCCTCTCCAACCAACCCTCTAGCCTGTCCAGGTCTTGCTGAATGGTGGCACAACCTTCTGATGTGTCAGTTTTGCATCATCAGCAAACTTGCTGAGGGTACACTCTGCCCCCTCATCCAGGTCATTGATGAATCTGTTGAACAAGACTGGATCCAGTACTGACCCCTGGGGAACACCACTAGTTACCGGCCTCCAACTGGACTCTGTGCTGCTGATCACAACCCTCTGAGCTCTTCCATTCAGATGGCTGTCAATCCACCTCACTGTCCACCCATCTAACCCACACTTCCTAAGCTTACCTATGAGGATGTTATTGGAGATAGTGTCAAAACCCTTGCTAAAGTCTAGGTAGACAACATCTTCTGCTCCTCCCTTATCTACCCAGACAGTCATTGCATCATAGAAAGCTATTAGATTGGTCAAGCATGATTTTCCCTTGGTGAATCCATGCTGACCACTTCCGATGACCTTCTTTTCCTCCACATGCTTAGAGATGACATACAGAATCTTCCTTTTCAAGCATCAAGAAAAACACCAAGTATCACAAGTTACACAAATTACTCTTAAGCCTGTCTGAAATGGAAGTAAAAATACATTGGAAAGAGAGAGCAACTAGATTGTGAATGCTTGATTAAAACAATACGGACTGCAATGAAAGGGAAAAATAAAATGAAAATTGTTGCTACATTGCCATGTCCCTGCAACACACAAAATTAAAACACACATGCCAAGCTGGAAAACCATTTAATTTTGTAAAAAAACCCAAACAAACAAAATCTAATAATATATGAAAGCTAAATTAACGAGTGAAACGAAGATGAACTTCATGTGATTTTATGAGCAGATAGGAAAATTTAGCATAATATCACTTCCTGCCCTATTGAAATGACAGCATTTTTGAGCTACTGTATTGTAGGTAGCAGCAGTATTTGGAGAGGCTTCTAGCATCCACAGTATTAAGCTAGTAGGATGTAGCCAGTTTATTCTTTTTTCATTTACATATCGATCTGAATATAAGTAACAATATTGACATGTCAACAACTGCATGACTATTTCATGTATTTATGCAATATTTATTTATCGTATGAAGAAATTTCTTTCCTCATTTTGTTCATAGGTATGCCTATGCTTTCATTACTGGGCTGTGCCTGTCATTAATTGACCTCTGAGAGATCCTGTCGACTAGCACGTATAATAGGATTTTATGTTGTTATAAACAGATAATTCAGTCTGCCTGCCTTCCTGCCTTTTCCTTCCTTTCTTTCTTCTTAACTTTCTTTCCTTTCCTCCTTCCTTCTTTCCTTCTTTCCTTCCTCAGCTATGTTTAAAAACCTGGCATCATATACCATGCATATGTGAAACATCAGAGATGATTAGTAGAGACAGGAGATCGGAAAACCATGAAGCGCTTTTGAAACCCTGATAGGAAGTGACTCTTCCTGGTTGTTGATTTATTGATGCTGACAACATTAGTTTTTTTCTCATTTTTATAAAACTGAAAGTACCTTGGTACTTGGAAAAATACTGAAGCCAAGTAAATAATGGAGAAAAAAAAAAAACCTCTGTAGGATTCAATGTCTCTGCTCCTGAAAGAACCTGCATGTGTAGCTTAAAAAAAAAAAAAAAAAAAAAAAAAAAAAAAAAAAAA
>VXBO01011161.1:26484-60145 GCA_013400135.1 Rhinoptilus africanus | reverse complement strand
AAAAAAAAAGAAAAGAAAAGAAAGAAAAACAGGAAAAAGAAAAGGTTAAAAATGAAAGGCTTTCAGAGATGCTTCTTTACAAGCATCCAATATAATTTTCAGATGCTTATAAAGATCCAGCCCAGAAGCTATTTTGTTTCTTTAGAACCAAAGCCAGTGTTATTCAACGTCTGTCAAGTACAGGTCTGGGAATAGAACCACATTTTCAAAAGCTGTCTTCCAATAGCCATACACCAATAAACTGACTAATGAGGGCATTTGACTTTAAAGTGTCCGGAGAAGGCTGAACACATGAAGTAGTAATTTTAAAGGTGAAAGTGTCTTAGATATTTTCTTTTAAAGGGCATAACTACCTTTTTTTTTTACTAACCCTTTAAAAATCACTTGCAGACCTGTTTTAAGTCTTCTTAACAGACAGAAAGATGTAACTAATGTGTCAGTGGATTGTAAAAACCACCAAGAAACCAGAAGATTTCCACACCCTCAGTTTACTCTGGGAATCAAGTACATTCATGATAACAACAAAGAAAGTAGAATTACATTACTTTAGCCTATAAAAAAAGACTAAGAATGAACATTGTGGACTAAAGGATTAAAGAAAAAATCAAATAAAATGGACACTTTCATAGTATTTAAGACAAATATAAGATTTTTGAGCACTTAAACTTGTTCACAGACAGAAGAGCTCAGAAGCACATATGTTTTCAAAGGGACATACTCTGGCTTCACGTTGGTGACCACATATGCCTTCCCCCTTCTTCACCTCTGGTAGGCTTGGAGCCTCAGGCTCAGATTACACCAGCAAATTAAGGAGTTCCTGAGCACTGCAGTGCAGGGAATATTGCTGAATTTTAGAGTCCTGGCACTATTTTGGCCGTGGTCAACTGAGCAGTCCCCCAAACACTTTTTAGGCACATCCTGATGGTTAGCATGTTCTGGGCAGCTTGCATGCACCCTGCCCTGGATAGCGAGAGATTTGCGCAGTGCGGAGGTAAGCCTTTGAATAGACAGGCCTTTGAACACTACAGAGGCAGCCAGCTGGCCTGCTTAGGAAAAAATATTTGATTTAGTAGCACAGACAGAAACTGTGAATATCTACCCTATACTCAGGCTGGCACCAGTTCACCAGCTCTTTGGACCTCATGTGTCTTATGTGTAGAATAACCGTAAGAGACATCATGGTGAAGTATATTGTCTGTCTAGGTTCTCATGATAGTCTCCATAAGGCATTTCTAATAAGAACCATTCCACCTTTTTGTGTTCAGGTGTCTGATGAACACATCCAGATATTTAGCACAGCTGAGGGACCCAGCTAAGGCCATGTTTACTCAAGCACGTATATATTATTTATATAGTTATTGTACTATAACATGGTTCTGCGGACAGCTACAGCAGCAAAGCTCCACAGCTCTCTTGATTCTTCCAAAATATTTCCCCTAAATGTGAAAGCCAAGAGAAATTTCTGGTGTGTTTTCTACCTTGCTGCTAAAGAATCCAGAAAAAAATCTACTGAACTTAGTGGCTGAATTCCAATTGTCTGCACTGGGTCGATGATTTTGCACACACAGCCAAAGCTGCTGTGAGAGCCAGATTCTCAGCTGGTGTCCATTGACTTCCATGGAGATAGGCCAGGTCACATCGCCTGGGGATTTTGCCAGAGATGTTGACAAAAAGACACAGAGGAAAAGAGTCAGCTATGCGAGGCTTATAGTTAACTTGGCACATCTAAAAGTAGCTGAAGCACCACTACAAGGGATGCATTTACTGCAAAGTACCACAGGGAAAGAAAGTATATTCAGAAGACAAATCTGTCTAACCCTCTTAGAAACCATAATGATAAGTCAGGCTGAGATTTGCCCATGTGGAAGCCATGATGAGGATGACTTAGTTCTATACTAAAGGCTTGTCTTTAAATAGCCCCCTTTCCTTCTGCTCTAAGATTAATAACCATAGCAGCCAAACCAAGCAAGCCACATGCTCTTCGAGACAAATCACGCTCTCGACAGCACAGTAGACCACTTCAGTGATAAGAACTCCATGTCCTGAACTATGGCTTATGACTTCTTGTTGGCTGCTGGGGAGCAGTGCAGGGCACTGAGGCTCCCTGCCCACCTTTGTGCTGAGAGCTCCAGCTGCAGACCACCCGCACGCACCACTTCTCTGTGTTCAGCCTGACAAAGGAAGCCTTGAAATGAAGTAAGAAAAAAAAACCATGGGTGAAATAGGTAAGAGGTGGTCAGGTGAACATGCAGGTGAACAGATCATGTAGGCTTGAATCAGCTGCCTTCACCCCAACTGTGATTCCTCATTGGTGTTTCCGGTAACATGGGTAGTGATGTTATCATGAAACCTAATCCTTCAGCTCTTTGTATCAGCTACTTACTTTTTTCCCACTAAAATGACTGCTATTAAAAACATATCAATGAATATCAGAAAAGATATGATTGATAGTCTCTAATGAATTATATCCAGGGAAGAAAATCCTATACTTTTGAGAGAAAAAAATAATTTTACATTCAGTGACAAATTGGGTAAAAAGTACACCGAGATTTTATATTGAATGTACATATGAATCTGACTATGGTATAAAATTTCCCAAACCGTAAGCATACGCGTATCTTCTGATTTTGCATTGATCCTGTTCAAATGAAGACAAACTCAGAATTGCACAGGATAAAACCAGTCATGGCATAGAGCATATGACAGCCTATATGTTGGGAGAAGGAAGGGAACTTCCCTGATAGAAAAACTGACTGTGGCATAATTTCTGGATGTTTCTAGTGAGACAGCTGATACTGGAAACACAATACTGGAGAGAATGGATATTGGTCTTATCCAGTGTGGTATGCACCTTGGTCTTGAGAAGTTTAATGTAAAGAAAAAATATATGCACTGCTTTGTCTTTTATGAGTGAAATGGTGTTTGTTAATAATCTAACCATTTAATATACTGCTCTATTTATTACTGAATATTTAATGAAGCATAAATCATTAAAATTGTCCTTCAGTGCAAACAGGAGGGAGGGACTTGAAGTGCCATGCTGTGTGATCCATGGGATCAGGCTGAGGCATTTACTCCCCTCTCCTTTTTTACTCATTACGTATCTGATGCTGCTTATGAATTAAGTGGAGTTTCTACTATAAAGAAAAAGTAGCTATATATAAAGGTTATTGTGCCTCTGCTACAAATTACAGTTGGAGATAGGCTACTCCTGTTAAAAGTACAAGTAGCACTTTATCTTGTTGAACCTTCAACACCTTCAAAGAGCTAATAAATAGAATATTAGTACTAAGTCTATTTAAACCCCTTCTGCTCTCTTCATGCCCTGTGTGCTATGATGTGCTACTTAGGCTTTAATGCAGGTCTTTCACAGACATTTTCCCCTTTGTGTCTGCTCTTCCCAAATTAAAGCTATGTCATTCTGAACTTTATGACAGTTCATGACACATCAAATCGACCTGCTGCTTCCCCATGCCAGACAAAGAGGGAAACAGGGGCCACAAGTATCTATTTGAAGTGTATCCTTGGATAATGGTTCAGGATCATTTTTGAACCCAGTATCCTGTAAATATTCAATACTTGTGGAAGTCTGTATTTTAAGCAGACAAAACATAGATACACGTGCTCAGTTTAAGGATGTTTTGTTCAAGGTCACATCAGCAATTGACTGTAGAATGTATCAGAAGTCAAAAAAGCAATGAATTTGACTTTGTAGATTTTAATATGGTTTATATAGTATTTTAATTTTTTTGTGTTTGCTCTACAAAGATACTTGTATAAATCTCCACAGCAGTTTGTACAGATTAAATATTCTGTGTATAATATTTTTGATGGATCCATTCCCTCACCTAGTTCAGCTTGACTTTAGTTGTAGCCTTTCTCCATTGTGTTGTTGACTTAATTTGAAAAACAATTTGTTTTTAAAAAAGTGAATATTAAAGCCCATTAGAAGACAATGTCACTCACAAAGCCCCATTGGTCCTCACTATCATCAAATGTTTTTGGATTGTATGCTGTTCTGAGTCTCCTTAGTTTGACAGTAATCATATAGCAGCCACCTTCAATCAAAGCATAAAGAATAAAAAGAAATCTTGTTCCTACCAAACCTCTCTCTCTCTGATCTTTTTTTTTAATGANAACCTGAACTATTCTATGATTCTAGTACTATTACTCATGAAGAATTTAATCTGCAGTTTAATTACACTGTGAAATAATCAAGCCACCCATAGTCCATGATACATACACATATTGCTTGTGACAATTCTTAGTAATGCTTTATACTTTCTGAGAAATATGTAAGTAAAAATATGGGCTTATGTGAGCTACTGAAATCATAAAGTTATTGCAGAACAACAATCCCTTTTTGCTGCAATTAAATGCCATGATACCAATCTCAAAACCTTCAAATTTTTAACTGCAAGGCAATGCTTTATAATGGCCAAAGTATTAGGGTAAGAAGCAGGAATCACTAATTTTTCTGAATAGCTTTGAAGCTCTCTTTCCTTTAGGAAAGCATTTAGCCCCTTTATAACATTTTCCCCATATCTGATACCTATTTCATGTTGATTTCCCAGCAGTGTAATTCTATTCACTTCAGCAGAAGACTTCATGATTTACGCTAGCTTAAATGAAAATACAATCAGGTTCCTCATTTTAAAGATTGAAATCACAGTTACCATTCTCCCTTTGGGTAATGTAAGGATTAATTAGTATTAGTCTGTGCTCATGACTGTTTTTAAAAAAAGTATAGTGGTAACTATGATAAATATTATTTCTTTTGTGCTGAAAGTTCATACTGACTTGCAAAAATGTTTCTAAGGTAGGTCAATGTAGCAGTAATTTGAGAAGGTGAAGGTCTAACTTCTTGATAATGGAGATTTACAACCTTGTGAGATTTTCCAACCTTGAAATAATATTAATTATAATAATCCATTCTTTACATCTCACACATTCATTCTACATCTTTAAGGAGTTAATAATAAATCAATTTTAAACATTTGAATTACATCTGAATAAGAAATAACCATATACCTTAAGGTAACCTCCTCTTCCTGAATTCAAAGGCAGTTTTTATTCCATTCTGGCAAAGCAGAGATGCCTAAAATTGTGAATTATTAATGCCTGCATCCATTTTAAAGTCTCTTTAGAAAAGAGATAAAAGAGGCCCTGTTGTAAATGGCAATTAGATCTATCATCTATGTAAGATCATAACATTATCAAGTGGTAGTAATCTTATATAGGGAAAAGGAAGCAATTAACAATTTTGAAAAGAAATAGAATAGACACAGATGTTATCAATGAATTTGTTAAGTTCCTTTAAAGAAAGAATTGTCTGTGTACCTAAATTTGGAGCTGGGGAGAGTTAAGAACATGAAAACCTATCAGGATGGCACACAAAATACTGAAAATAAGGGCTTTTACTGTGAGGTCTTTACAGGGATTTTAAACCTGACTATCCTGATTTGACATAAGCGTTCCATACTGCAAGTGAATATCAGAAGTCATGAAGGACACGACACAACAAACTTGGCGGTGTTCAAACAAGATTGCAAACAAGCCATGAACACCTGCAGATTACCTGCTCAAAATGAAACTCAGCCCAGTACACACCATTCATCTGCCCGCTTTAATTAACTTTTTCTTAAATTAAACCAATCAGAGAAGCAATATGCAACTGTGCATGAGGAACATGCTAGAAACAATGAATGTTTCAATATAAAGCTTTCTGGGAGTCAGATAAACAAAAATGACAGCTTTGTGTAAAGACTTTGGAAACTATAGGACGTTTGTAAAAATCCAGTTCCAATATGCCCCTTTTTGTCAGCTTGTGCCCTGTTATGATCCGTGTGGTTTTGAAAGTCACCCCTTTCTTGCATGACCGAAATACTCATCTGAAAGAAATAAACTGAACTTGGATGTGTTTGGACCAATACAGAAAGTTTGTATTCAATCGTCTGGATTTCATCCAGCAAAATGTCAACTGGTGACCAGGTAGGTGTTATTTTTTCAAGTCTGCCCTTCTGAAATGGGAACCTCACCTACCACTGCAGCTTTACGTTAGTAAGGATTTTGCTTGTGTCTCATGAATATTTGTATCCACAAATGGATCTCAGGCCAGGAGTCGTGCTCTGGGCTACTTCCTGCAAAGTTCCCAAGATACGAGCCATTCATTGCATGTTGATGGAGAGCTATAAAGGCAAATGCTGAATTCTTTCCTGGTTTCTGTGTCACTGAAAGAAGCTAGAGGACATCTGTCCAGTTTCACTTATTTCTCAGCTGAATGAAGCTAGAAACTGGACCTGGACTTGATAGCATTTAAACTGGTTTACATATCAATCATCTCATTTATGTTAAGTTCATAATTTTGTAGCATTTTTTAGTTTAAAAGGTCCCACATATTTTTTTTATATGCTTCATTATCTAAGGCATGTTTTAGACAAATTTATTTCAAATTTTGCAGATGTGCCTACAGAAATGGGATATTGATGCATAAACACACTCCATATATAAATGAAATGTGTTCTCTCAAGCAGCACATATATGTCTATTGTGAGTGGGATTAAAGTTGGATTGGGATAGATTTGTTTCATATACACTGATAAATTTGGGCACTAATACAGCCTGAACATTTTAATAAAGTGCACAGACAATTAAAAGATGTGCAAAACCAGTTACTGTGTGATGTCTGAACCTTCATCCAGATCATCCACAAAACTCCTCCTCTGCTTGTATCCTGCTAATAAGAAACAAATGAAATAACTCCACTGATACAGTACAGCATCATGAGGAAATCAAACATCATTCCCTGCACTGTGGGAGCAGATCTACAGAAGACAGACTCATGAAAGAAAGAATAAAAATTCTGCCAACACTCAGAAAAGTGAATGTGGTTGATGACCCCACTGAGGGTAGGCACAGGCTTTGCATTTTTTATGCCAGTTTCATGGAGCATTTCTGTTACAAAACCGATGGTTTTCCCCTCCAAATTTAAAAACAAATATATAGGATGAAAATAAAACACTGTTATGTCTACATTTTATTATTTATGCATTTTTTCCTAGGAAATGTTTAGCTGAAAAAAGGATTTTAATTACAAAATGTTACCATAGAGCCTCAGGAGGAAGATAATTCACAAGTTGAATGCTCCCATTTTCTTCCATGGCCAAGGTCATCAGCTGGAGCGCAACTCTCATGAGCCACTTTTTAAGGTTGTGAATGGAATAGTGTAGGCATCAGAACTTGTGACAACACATTAACCTGCAGCCCCTGAAATCAAGCACCTGAGATGCTGCAGTAGAAAGAAATCTTAAATCTAGTGCCCCAGAGATACAACTGTTATGTCAGCAGGGAGATTTTACTGTTAGAATCTGGATCTGTATACCTGTGATAGCAAACTACATGGATATTTTGGAAGCTATCAACAGACCCTGTGCGGTACTGTTGCCAGGGCTCTGCTTGTTGCTGGGAAGGCTCTTAAGCAATTAGGTAACTGCATGTTCTTCTTTCAGGGTTGTCACATACAGATTTCATCATACAAGAGAGCAAACTGACCACCAGCTATGGCTGACAAGACAGGTAAGACAAACGACAAGCAAGAGAGAATGGCAAATCTACGAAAAAAGAAAACATCAATAAAATATTATTTTAAATCGTAAAATAATATAATGCTTCTTTAAGAATGGGCCACAAACCTCCTCTGAGTTCCTGAATGTGACTATTCATTATCGTTGTTATTGTAACTTTGTTTTTACAATGAAAAAATTTTATTTAATGGTTGTTCAATCTTTATTAGCAAGTATTTAATTAAGCAAATAGATTGATTGCACACAGTTTTATTAATTGACCTGTGTCAGTTAGCTGTAAGGAAAAGGCAGATCTAACGTGCAGCTCTTTAGCTTTTAAATGCCAGCAGCAGAATGATACAACATTACAACAATCATGAATTTTCTTATAAACTTCTATACTGAACTCTATCCTAGACCACAAATAAAGCAGGAGTTACTCCTAATACATAAGAGAATTGAGTTGAACAGTATTATCATAATGAGAAAGGATAAAAACTAAGAATAAGGAAAGAAAAAGAAGAAAAAGCAAACAAATTAAAATAACATGATATACTGATTTATATGACATGTTAATCATCTATTATTTATTCTAAGTGCTTTTTGAGTTCTCATCTAATTTCACTGTAGCATCACAGATAGACTGTAGTCACCTTTTCCTGAACGTTAATAATTGATAAGCAATATTTAGCTTGCAAATAGGAAGCTGATGAATACTCTTTGGAAAGGCATGCATTGCAATGGCTTCTCCCCTTGGGTGAAATCTGCCCCATCTGCATAAAATCATTACGTAAAGCACCGAGGGCTTTGGTTAGCAGAATCCATTCCTTCCAACAATATCTGCATTCGTCACAGCTGATCCTTACATGTTGTTCCTGCCTTACCTTCTTCACAGCTTTCAACATCCACTTACAGAAAAAGTCTTTTTTCTGTATTCATTGGTGTTTTGGCTCATCCCAAGGCCCTAGACAGACACTGAACACTGCAAAGAAGAGTGTGCTGGATGTTTACACAGGATAAATTTCATTACAAGTGCCTGTAAAAAAGGATGTCCATAGCACTTCCTGTTACTCTGGGAATCACACTGGCAATTTCTGATGAGGATTTTGGAGTATCTAATGAGGAGAACTTGGAGTCAACAAAGAGCTATGCAGATTAACATTGGCTGAGAGTGCTTCCGGAGGGATTAGGCAATGCAGGGTGAATATTCACACACTGTAAATGTGAGCAATACATTTTATGCTTACATTTGCCTTTACAAACTCACAGTTCCTTGATTGAACTAGGATGCAGTACGTTGTAACCTGTATGTTTCTCATGAGCCAAATTTTCACACTTTGGCAAACTAGATTTCATTAATTTTCACCTTTTCACTCAGAGATGTTTTCGTTTTCTTTGCTATTATATTCTGGGTACCAAGGAGAGTATAACTGCAAAAGTCTTTATAATAATTTATCATGGTTATCTGCTGCTAAAGTTCTAGATAGTTATATGTCTAGTTCTCTCCTGGCTGTATTTCAACAACTAAATGGACAAAAATCACCCCCAGGAATAAAATTCGTCATGAACCAAAACTTTTTGGCTTCACAGCTGATCTATAACAATACCTATTTCTGGTACATGTATGCTAGTAAGTTGATTTTTTTTTTAATTCCATTTCCCATATGTGACAATGATTCCTTAGCTTTATTCTTTTAATCTTTTCTTCTAAGTCTTTTAATTCATCTGGCTTCTTGGCAAAAAATGCCCAAACCTGTACAGATTTTACTTATACCCCTCCGTGAAAAAGGAACTCTTGATTATAAATCTTATTTTTTTCTCTGTGTTTGGATTTGCCTTTAAGGCTTTCCGTATTGCCTGAGTTTTACTTGAATCATACATTCATTGACATTTATGGCATACTGGTAATACATCGATTAGCTGACAAATATATTAATACCATGGATTTTTAAAAAAGATGTGGAATGGTTCCTTAATTCTGAAGCAGTTATATCAATTTGGGAAGATTATTTTGATATTTTGCTGACACCATTATATTGCCTATCAATTAGTCTTTCATCACAGTTGCTCCTACTAAACAGTCAGTTAGCATATTTAGTAATCATGTGTCCAAACCATTTGATTCAAAATGTTCATTGTTGCCTCCAAATATGAAAATAACGTAATTTCCCAACACTTGAACTGCTATCATAATGGAGCAAAACCAACTTAATTTAGTTGTATAAGTATTCCCATTCAAATCATTTTATCAGTAACAGCTGCAAATGAACCATGAAATTTAGCTATTTTCTAGTCAAGTATAATATAGCAGAATATCTCATGTAGCTTTAGATCTTGATATAGAATTTTCTGATCCAGTTTGTTAAGTTGATTCAGAATGTGCATGCCAACCTGACAAAAGGGTTTGGAGTTATTTCCTATTAATGCAGATTATAATTAAGACAGAAAGTGTCACCCAGCTCTGTGGAGACTCAGAGTGGTTGCCAGAGGACTTAAAGGCTTTCCTTTTCCCACACAGACTTTTTTAAAAATGAGTTTTATAAAATAATTAATTTAGAAAGTTAAAAGGTAATGGTGAGAAATAATTAAGTATTCTCAGCCACATAAAAGTTCTGATGACTACTTCTGAGCAAACAGTTCATAAAAGTGGTTTATTCTTTCTGCAAATTTTTTTGAGCTTAGTAAGGATGTGATTCATCAATCACGTATTTTTGGTCTCATTTATATATTAAAATACAGTGTCTGCTATTTGCAAGTTTATATATGCCAGCAATTACTACACATAATAACAATCAAAATACCATAATATGTACAATTTGATTATACAAATTTGATTAATTTTCATAAACAGATGGATGGTAGAGCAAGGGAAGCCAGAATTGGTCGCTGTCAAAATGACGATACAGCTTGAATCAATTTCTTCAAGAAATATTAACTTCAATTGCAATATTAGAAGAAGTTACTTTAACATTACTTTTATGGTCTACCATGGGGATGCGTTTTTATTGGTGTCAGTACGGTTTATTAACAAACCAACTCTGCATGAGGAAAACTAGCCCTCTTCATGCCATTTATACATTTCTGCATTTTACACAAAACCTATGTTAGAACTACTTTACCAAACTTTTAAGTCATACCTCTTTACATTAAGAAATGCCACAGTTACACAGGCCTAGACAGCCTCAGTTCATTTCCCAGCATTATTAGTTGTCTTCATTAACATATCCCGTATTTCATTCCATGACCAACCACTATCTGGGCTTTCCATGAGACCCTTGCGCCCTTCTATACAGAGGCTGGACAGTGCTCATTTAATGAGTAGGCCTTCAATATTTGTTTATTTGTCTGTCTGTTTCTCACTTTCCACAGTATGGCCCTAGGCTATGTATATACTGAAGAAACCAAGCACTAAGAAATAATTATTCTTTCCCTTGGGAACTATACTATAGCAAGCCTTCCTGTACCACTGAAATACTCCACAAATACGAATCCATTTATCTGCACAAAAACCCTGTTCAGAAGAGAAAGGTTATGCAACAAGCAGTTTACAGATCGGAATTTAAGGCACACAAGGTAAAGTCAACAGTTTGACTTAAATTTTGACTAATTTTTAAACTACCTATTTTCCACAATGCGTAACAATGTGTAGAACTCTACACTGCTGGTCACAGCTTCTGTCAGCTTCATTCATGGGTAAAAGTATAACATAGATCTTGAAGCAAATATTTGCATTGCAGAGGTCAGATTTCTGGCATCCACACACAAGTCCTGAGATTTCAGAAAGACTGGTCTGAAAGACGGGTTCATACATGGGGCAGGTGATTCTCACATCTTGTGAGAGTGGCTGAGCAAAAGAAAGAGGCATAACCCTAGTGGAAGGTCTCCAAATGGCAGGGAGGCATCAGCTCACCAAGAGGGTGACCAACATGAAGATTGCCACGAGAGGATGAAGAACATGGCAACCTCAATGAAAGACAGAAATGGAACAGAGGCAAACTGACAACAAATGGGTCAGTACACATACGCCTAAAAAAACCAGACAAAAAGCATGAGATGTGTGAGAAACAGAACCGCAGTCCCAACACTGCAGCTAGTCAAGATGGGAAAGGAATAAACATGTATGTGTGCATAGGAGAGCTTTACAGCAAGGAGGAGAAAGGCTACCGCATCACTTTAGGTGATCCAGATTCTCAAGACAGAAATTTCAGAAGCAAGCCAGGCAATTATGTTATTTCAATTTAATTTCAACATTTTCTATTGCAACAGATGGGTAGAGCTGTCTCATTTATGTATTTATATTATATTGTGTTAAAATCATGAAGGGAATCAGGGAAGTGTTATGTTTACCTTGTCTTAGATACTACACTTTGTGAAATACTCTTTTCTCCTGGAAAGCAGAATCAAGAGAAAGATTAATCCCACAGTAGCCCAAAAGAGCATGACTGGTTCTGTAAAACTTCCTGGAGTGCAGAGTGGAGAAGGTAGTGCCAGAGATAAAATGGGAGACTACAAAAAAGTGTCCTGTACAGTAAGGGAAACTGTCCCAAAATAGGTTTTAGGAGTGTCAGATGAGAGACTTTCCTGAAAAGTCGTAAGGAAGGTCTGTAGAGAGAGACTGGAGTTTTCCTTGAACTGAAAAGATGCTGAAGGTTAGACTTAAAAAACTGTATAGAAAAAAAGGTATAAGCACTGTAAAGACACAGTGGTTAGGAAGTTGATTTGTTTCCAAACATTCTGTTTAATCTGTCTCACCCAGTGCTTCTAAGGCTTCCCTATTTAGTGAGTTAAATTTCTGTAGTTTGTTTGGGTTTGTTGTTCTTTAAATAAAACATTCACTTTAGGGATTGGATGTCATTACTGTCTTTTGGCATGCTCACATCAAAAATGAAAAGAGGGGAAAGTGGTTTCATTTGGCCAAAGGTGGTTCCCCAGAGCCAGGTGCAGTGTGATCCTCCCCAGAGAGATATGAACAATAGCAGGTTAGAAAACTCCGCTGAAGTGCACAGGGAAGCTGTGGCAAACACACTTTTCAAATAGGAGAGCCACAAACCAACAGATTGTTCAGTTTACCCTTCACAGTAACTGACAGCCTGGTCATGACCTGATCTGGTCATGGCTGCAGAGCAACGCATGCTGGGAATTTATTTTTTTGTTGAATATAATCGAATCGTAGAATGGTTAGTTGTAAGGGACCTTAAAGATCACCTTGTTCCACCTCCCCTGCCAGGAGCAGGGGCGCTTTCCACCAGACCAGTTGCTCAAAGCCTCATCCAGCCTGGCCTTGAACGCTGCCAGGGATGGGGCATCCACAACTTCTCTGGGCAACTTGTTCCACCCTCACCACCCTCACAGTAAAGAATTTCTTCCTAATATCTCATCTAAACCTATCCTTTTTCAGTTTAATCAGTCTCCTCCTTACCAAAAAAACTCTGAAAAAGTTCCATTCTTTCCATATTTATAGGATTTTAGTACTCATATTTGGATATGGAGACTTGCTTATCTTGATTGCTAGACTTTTGTGTTTTTTGCCCTATACCTGCCTTGACTAACATAATCTTTATCTTGGAATCTCAACGCTACTGTCAGGTCTCAGAGGAGTGCAGATTTAATCCTTTGGACTACGTGATGAGGCTTTTTTATTATCCTCAAAAACCTAATTGAACAAGTTTTGAACAAAGAGCATCACATTGTCCATTTCTACACCTTCTATTCCAGTAAGAGTACAATGGCTTCTGTTTTCTAATTTTTGTGCTTTGTTCAACATAAAAAATCAACACTCTGTCTCAGTTCATAGATCTCTTTGTTTCAGCTTCCCTTTCTTTGGTGTTGCTTATTCCTTCCTCTGTTGCATGCACACGTTTGGTTAATTTATCCAATTTAGCATCCATTGCATCTCCCTTTCGTTTAAGTCTCTCCCATGCTGTGAAGAATCACTGTCCAGGTCCATTTTATTTCTCTAAATATTGCTGCAATATCTGCAGGAGTTTCTTTTCCCTAAAGGGCACTAAGACAGATGCTGTGTTTTCTATAATGTCTGTGAATTCTCTTGGGCAGCCTTAAGTGGGCTTCTGTGGACTACATGACACTCCTAAACTGTGTTGCTCTTAATGATCTGTGGCTCTACAGTGATCTTTTGCTCATCTTTCTCCAATTCTGTCAAAAAGTTACAACCCAGAGAGGAAGAACTAGAAATTTGAATATTTGACCAGTTTGCCATTGGCTTAAAGCAATGAGGGACAGGCTTCTGAAAGCATTTTGGCATCTTCCTCCAACGCAATTCACAAGCAAGCCTATAGGGATAGCGTACTGAGTTTGGTGGGCACCTAGCCCTTGAGAAGACATTAAAAATGTGACACATTTTTTCAGAGACAAGATGAATCTGTGATGTTTTTGTCAAGTCTCATTGAGCAGAAAGCAGTGTCCTGCTCATGCCTTTTGCCAGCCAGCCAAGCACCAAATGCTGTATTTACAGATGACTGGAGGAGGGGGCAGGGGGATGACTCCTGAATTTGGAGAGGAAGCCTAGGACAACGGCAAAGTCCAGATCAAATTTATGAGTAGTGTGTGGATTGGAATTTGTCATTTTAGTAGCCTTCCATTAAAGCATGCTTTGTGTGTCCCTATACATAATATTGATACTAACTGAACTGATAACAGCAGCTTCTTTTATTTTATTTTAAGTTGGTAAAACTCAAACCAGAAGGCATTGAGAATTTTCATAATCATTAATTTTTTTCCATCAGCAGTTTAAATTAAAAATACCTTAAAAGTATTTATCCTAGGCAATGCTAGTGGTTGAATATTTTTGTCACTTTTTCTTTGAGAAGTTTCTGGTCCAATTCCCAGTGGGTCAGTTTCTACTTCACATGTGATTCCTTTGCTGCAATTGCAGAAGAAAATCAGAAGGTGATTAAATATGCAGAACTGCAGACAGTAATGGTCAAGCTGAGTCTGCAAAAGGAAGGAAAATGTGAAAGAGCAATACATGTCCTCAATCTGTTTTTATTAATGATGATTTGGGATTTTAGGGCATTTATCTGCTACCTTTCAACTACCAAATTCTCTTCAGAAAAAATATATCATTTACTTTTCATTCTAATTTTTCTTAAATTATTCCACTGCTTATTTCTTGGACTTGTGGCTTGACCTTGATGGCAAAATAAGTAGATTATTATCAAGATTAAAAAACAAATGGTATGCTATGCAGTTCATACATGTTTCAGGATACCCATTCTAAGAGTTCTGAAAAAGGGTTTCTATATAGTAAATATTTATCCTATGAAGTGAGGTACATTTTTAGTGTCTTTCAAAAACTGAGACACAAAATCATTGGACAATTTTGTAAATTTTGACCATATGTGCATGTGTGTATTTATCTGCATGTATAAATATGTTATTGTAAAAATAATTTGCTGGAAAGTCTTCCCTTGTCACATATAGTAACACAGACTATGTTTACTATATGCCTAGCTATCTAATTAAATAGGTGATAAATTTCATTAGAGATTCTTGAAACAATTTGTTTTTTCTAAAACCTGGTCACTTTTAACACTTTTAAATTAAATCCTTATTTCAGTGACTATATTTAAAGTGTGACTTGAATTCCCTGTAGTTCACCTCAGAGGTTTTTTATTTTTACTCCTGGCTAATAAACTAAGAGGCATACCAGTCATACCAGTAAAACCCCAAGCAAGCTGCCCTGTATCATACTTCACACTTCATCAAGATTCTTCCCTGTGTAGTAATACTATTCATAGGGTTTTATATTTGTTTGTTTTGTTTCTATGGTTATTTTTCCACTTACCTTAGGAAGTGTGATTGGTTTTTCTCAGCTTCCAACTCCACTAGAACATTTTGAGTTGTCCAGAAAATCACTTAAAGCTCTTACTGGTTAAATACAGCTAAGTGAACAGACACGTGATTTATCTACATCTGCCTGAATGAGGTGAAAACAGACTTTCAGACACAGGGAGAAAAATACAGAAAAGGTTTCACCTCCTAAAACTTGTTTTTCAAATGGCTTAGTTATTTCCTTTATAAATGGCATACGTCTAGCATTGTAGACACCAGAACTGTCCTTAAAAACATATTATCTTGCATAATTTTCTTGAAAATAACTGCATAGAAAAAACTTGAATTTAAGAAGTAACTAATTGTTTTTCACTCATCCCATATCCCAGTTCAAACTATACTTCATTAGAAAAAACCTACAAAGCCAGAGGGGTCTTGTAGCACTGTAGGACTCTGACAAATAAGCAGCAAATTGAGTTCCAAAAGCATGAACTCAGCATGATGGTTGAAAAAATGCCTTTACAGCTGTGTTCCTTTCATAGCTTCAAAGAGGCACTGGAAACTTGAATTATTCCTATCACCATAGCATAATCTTTGTCTCAGAAGGATCATGACAAATACTCAAGTAACAAGGGTGCATTAAGGATGTGAAGGACAAAACAACTAGATCTTGCCTCTTAGGATTTAATGTGGAACTCACGTGTTCACAGGCAAGCTGGGATTTTCCTGTTCAGTGTGCCAACAGATAAGACTTATACCCAAAGATAAAACATGGTGAAGGCTGTTTAGTTGCAATGAAGCAGTGGACACTTTTTCAACCACCGTCTCACAGTTTTCCCAAGTGTTTAATCATTAGCATACCTCCTGACATACTTTTGGACTGTGCCAACTCCTACTCCTCAAGAGGGTGTTTTGTGCAATGCCACATATCCGTGCTCTGCCTTGGCGGTGCTGTGGTCTCATCAGACCAGGCTGCCCTTTTTGGGAAGGAAGACAACTAAGAATGGGGAAGCATGTGGTACCACACCACATGGCTGCAGAGTGAGAGAGCAGTTGTTGCCATTACTACTGAGCAACAGCTATGAAGTCATGTGTACCGAAGTTTTCTCTTGGTTTCGCTACAAGTCATTTATTTTTACAGTGGGTTATTTTGTCCATTCATAAGGAATTTTTCATAAGGAATCAAATCCTTATTAAAAAATGAATTACCTTCTTCCTGCCAAGTAGAGATGAAATATACTTTGAAACTGGCACCACATGGATGTTCAGAAATATTCAGAGAAGTCAACGATCTCCTCAGGAGGTAAAATGATGCAGATAGACAAGCTTCTTCAAATCATGGGAGAGACATGTCCTCTGATTTCACTACCTCCCAGCCTATCAAGACCATCTTAGGCATGAGTAGAATAGGTGCTCACCTAAATCCAAATCCTCATCTTTTCCCTTTTTACTGAGGGTGAAAATAAATCTAGCTGTAGAACCCAAATGGTGGTAGAGGTTATAACCAACACCACAGACCCTGGAGTTGCAGTCATCTCTCTGTCTCCTTAAGTGGTCTTCTCTATATCCTGAACATGTAAACAACAGCTGCAGGATGCTAAGAACCACTAAAAGCTCAGTCCTGTGTTTCAGGTATTAAATTACTCAAGCCCTCAGAGACTTATTTTTGTTCTGATTTTAGACACATTGACTAAGTAAATCTAATGTTGACGAGAACGAGCCCAAATTGTAAGCTAATTTGTTGCTACCTGATGTCAGAAACAATATAACTTGCCCACTGACACCACACAAAGAACTTCATTCCTAAATAAAGCACTTTGATAAAAAGCCATACCCCTCATGTAATTAGGAAATACAAAGGGCAAAGCAAGAATTTGAGTTTTTATAGTGAAAGATAATAAATCCTGTTTGCAAACCTTATGACCAAAGGCTTACTATAACACAAAAGAGATGGAGAATTCAGTTTCAGAAGTATTATGAAAGCATGTCATCTCAGAGCTATAAATAATGAATTGTTTCTGTATGCTAAGGAAGTAAAAAAAAGACAACATAGTTTGGCAATTTCAGACAATGAACAAGCTTTTATCCTTTAATGAAAATACATGATTAATAATGCCACAAAACATGATCTACTACCAAAATTTATCTGAACTACAGAAAATCCCAGACTTGCACTTCTTGGGTTAAAAAGAGGTGATAGGTTGTCCTTGGCCTCAACACAGGGAATCACATTTCTACTTGTCTGTAAGTATGGAAGTCACCTTTTTTGTGTAAATCAGAATAACAGTTGGCACTATGGCTTATACATAATATATTAAGGGTTATTAGGACAGGTATGACATTAGGTAATAATTATGTAAAATTTAAATTACCCAAATCACAGAATCACAGAATATTGATTGGATCAATGCCTCCTTAGGATTAGATTTNCTTCTGGATGCACCCCAGGATGCCATTGGCCTTCTTGGCCACAAGGGCACATTGCTGGCTCATGGTCATCCTGTTGTCCACCAGGACTCCCAGGTCTCTTTCCTCAGAGCTGCTCTCCAGCAGGTCAGCCCCCAACCTGTCCTGGTGCTGGGGGTTATTCCTCCCCAGGTGCAGCACCCTACACTTACCCCTGTTAAATTTCATAAGGTTCTTCTCCGCCCAGCTCTCCAGCCTGTCCAGGTCTCTCTGGATGGCGGCACAGCCTTCTGGGGTGTCAGCCACCCCTCCCAGCTTTGTATCATTGGCAAACTTGCTGAGGGTGCACTCTATCCCCTCATCCAGGTCATTGATGAATATATTGAAGAGGACTGGGCCCAGTACTGACCCCTGGGGAACACCACTCATCACTGACCTCCAACTAGACTCCGTGTCCCTAATCACCACCCTCTGGGCTCTGTTTTTCAAACAGTTTTCTATCCACCCCACTGTCTATTCATCTAACACACTCTTCCTAAGCTTCCTTATGAGGATGCTGTGGGAGACCATGTTGAACGCCTTGCTTAAGTATTTATTTTATCAAAGTAGATAACATTTTTGAATGTTGTTTGTGTCTACTGCCAAAAAATATAACTCTTAGAATCGAAGAAAAGATGCTATTCTGGATTTGGTCATCAGAAGTGCACAAAACATAGCTGAAAAAGTACTAGTAGGATAGCCTTTCTGTAACAGCAACCACAGTACAGTTAGCTTTAACATTGTAAGATAGAGAGCAGGCTAAATAAATCCAGCATGCAGCTACACAATTTCAAGAAAGAAGATTATGTAAAAAAAGAGAAAATTAGTAGAAAAACCAAACACATACACACACTCACACTAAATTAAAAATACCCAGTAAACCCCAACAACCCTGAAAAGGAGCATTCCAAAAAGCAAGAAGCTTAAACCATCCTGGAGTCTATTAAAAATACTATAGTGGAAAAAGAGTAAAACGAATGCCACCACTTAAAAAAAAAAAAAAAAAGAAAAGCAGCCCAAAAAAAGCTGCTATGGGATCAATGGGAAAGCTTAGGAAGCTATAACAGGGACAAGCTTAGCATTTAGAAAATGGAAAGCTTGCCAAAATAAGAACCCCAAACCCCATAAGAATATGATATGTTATACATAAGCAGGAAATTGAGATGTCTAAAAATAATTTGAAGTATATCTTGCAAAGGATTTTCAAACTGATAACAAAAAAGTTCTTTAAATACTTCAGATGCTATGGAATTGGTAACAATATTGATGACGAGTGTGTAAAAGCAGAACTTCAGGCTGACAAAGGCTACAGCAGAAAAGCTCAGTAAGAATTAGAGACTAAGGCAATAAAGGGAACCTTGTGGCTGGGGCCTACTACAGGCCACCCAATCAAGGGGAGCCTATTGATGAAGCCTTCTTACTCCAGTATCTCACTCATTGTCTCTCATCCCACTGGGGTACTTCAACCACCCCAATATCTGCTGATAAAGTAGCACAGTGAGCTGTAGGCAATCCAGGAGACTCTTGGAGTGCATGGAGGATAACTTCTTAAACCAGGTAATAGACAGCCCTACCCAAGGGGATGCGATACTGGACCTGTCGGTCACCAATGCAAATGAGCTAATTGGTGACATCAAGATTGGAGGCAGCCTGGGCTGCAGTGATCATGCACAAGTGGAGTTCGCAGCCCTGAGGGATATGGGTCAGGCGAAGAGTAAAGTCAGGACCCTGAATTTTAGGAAAATAAAATTCCAGCTGTTCAAGGAGTTACTCAATAGGACCCCCTGGGAAACTGCCCTCAGGCACAAGGGAGAAGAACAGAGTTGGCAGATCTTTAAGGATGCTTTCCACAGAGTGTATGCTTGATCCCCAAGTGTAAGAAATCAGGAAAGGAGAGCAAGAGACCAGTATGGCTGAGTCGGGACCTACTGGTCAAACTAAAGGGCAAGAAGGAAATGCACAGGCAGTGGAAGCAAGGACAGGTATCCTGGGAAAATTCTAATGACAGTGCCTGGTTGTGTAGGGATGGGGTCAAGAAGGCCAAGGCGCAGCTGGAGCTGAACTTGGTAAGGAACACAAAGAATAATAAGAAAGGCTTCTACAGGTATGTCAGCCAGAAAAGGAAGGTCAAATAAAGTGTAAACCCCCTGTTGAGCAAGACTGAGAAACTGTTAAGAACAGATGAGGAAAAGGCTGAGGCCTTCACTGGCAACCTCCCTCCCCACACCTCTCCAGTGGATGGACCACAAGATGGTGACTGGAGGAGTGAAGTCCCTCCTGCTGTAAGACAAAATCAGATTCGTGACCACCTGAGGAACCTGATTATACAGAATTCTGTAGGACCTGATGAAATGCATCCCAGAGTCCTGAGGTAATTGGTTGATGTAGTTGCCAAGCCACTCTCCATGATATTTGAAAAGTCATGATAGTCAGGTGAAGTCCCTGGTGACTGGAAAACACGAAACATTGCACCCATTTTTTAAAAAGAATAGAAAAGAGGACCCTGGGAACTACCAACCTGTCAGCCTCACTTCTGTGCCTGGGAAGATCATGCAACAAATCCTCCTAGAAGCTATACTAAGGCACATGGAGAACAAGGAGACGATTTGAGATAGCCAACATGGCTTCACCAAGGGCAAGTCCTGCCTGACCAACCTAGTGGCCTTCTATGTTGGAGTGACTACATCAGTAGAAAAGGGAAGAGCTACAGATGTCGTCTGTCTGGACTTCTCTAAGGCCTTTGACAAGTTCCCCACAACATCCTTCTCTCTAAATTGGAGAGACATGGATTAGATGGGTGGACTGTTCGATGGATGAGGAACTGTTTGGATGGTCGCATCCAAAAGGTAGTGGTCAATGGCTCAATGGAGATCAGTGACAAGTGGTGTCCCTCAGGGGTCCATATTAGCAACAGTAATATTCAATATCTTCATCAATGACATAGATAGTGGGGTGGAGTGCACCCTCAGCAAGACTGCAGATGACACCAAGCTGAGTAGTGTGGTTGAGCAGAAGGACCTGGACAAGGTCGAGAAGTGGGTCTGTGTGATCCTCATGAAGTTCAACAAGGCCAAGTGCAGGATCCTGCACCTGGGTTGAGGCAACCCCAGTATCAATACTGGCTGGGGGATGGAGGGATTGAGAACAGCTCTGCAGAGAAGGACTTGGTGGCACTGGTGCGTGAAAAGCTGAACATGAGCTGTCAATGTGTGCTTGCAGCTCAGAAGGAGAACTGTATCCTGGGATGCATCAAAAGAAGTGTGGCCAGCAGGCCAAGGGAAGCGATTCTGCACCTCTTCTCCGCTCTCATGAGACCCTACCTGGAGTTCTATGTCCAGCTCTGGAGCCCTCAGCACAGCAAAGACATGGACCTGTTGGAGAACGTCCAGAGGAGAGCTACAAAAATGGTCAGAGGGATGCAACACCTCTCCTATGAGGACAAGCTGAGTGAGTTGGGGTTATTCAGCCTGGGGAAAAGAATGATCCAGGGAGACCTAGGTGCAGCCTTTCAGTAGTTAAAGGGGGCCTAGAGGAGAGATGGGGACAAACTTTTTAGGAGGGCCTGTTGTGATAGGACAAAGGGTAATGGCTTTCAACTAAAAGAGGGTAGATTTATGCTAGATAGAAGGAAGAAATTTTTTACAATGGGGGTGGTGAAACGCTGGCACAGGTTGCCCAGAGAAGTTGTGGATGCCCCATCCTTGGAAAGATTCAAGGTCAGGTTGGAGGGGGCTCTGAGCAACCTGATTCTGCTCATTGCAGAAGTCAGTAAGTCACTCAGGCTGGGTAGCTTTCACCTAAGTTTGACCTCCATGTGAAGCTGCAGAAGTGCCACCCCAGGCATGTGACCATAGGGTTACAAACAGTCCCTGTACCAGACAGCAAGTGGATTGCCAACATAAGTTCCTAATAAAATGAGGGCTCTGAAGGGGGTCCCAGGAACTTCAAACTGAAATGGTGTCCACCCTGGGGAAGATGGTGGTGTATATATTGAAGAATGGTATTGGTGGAATCTATACTAAAGAATAGGATCACTGAGCAGGCCAGACATGGTCAGCTGGGCAAGAATCAGTGTGGTTTCTGCGAAGGGAAATCTTGCCTCCCTGACCTGTCGAAGATCCATAAGGATGTCAGTAAGCACATGGATAAAGGACACCCAGGGGAAGTAACAAACCTCCAAAGGTTATTTAAGAAAGAAGGTTGCAAAAGACAACAAAAAAACTTGAGACTGAAGGACAGGAAGAAAAAGACAGGACTTAATACCGCTTTCCAGGATGCAGAAGAGTTAAGTGGAGTCCATTAAGGATCAGTGTCACCACAGTTTTATCTTTCATCATTTTCCCCAAGGCATCTAAAGGAAAGGATGTGTGAACATGAAATCTCTTAAGTTTCCAGGTGAGCTTAAGTTCCTCTAGGAAGTCAGGTGTTGTGACAATGCCAAGAAATTCCAGAAGGACTTCACGAGTGAGTGAGCAAAACATGGCAGATGAACTTCAATGTAGATAAAAACTCCTAGGGAGAGTAATCCAAACCATTCCTATCACAATGTGGTACTCAGAACCGCAAATTCAGAAAAAGATCCCATAGTCATCCCTGACAGGTACCTGAAATCATTAGCTTAAGGGACAGGAGTGGCCAAAGGAGACAATGAAGTATTTAGTGTAATCCAGAAGGATGATGAGAAGAGAGAATATTTTTTCTCTGTATAAAAATTTGATGGACTCATATCTTGAGTTCAATATACATTTCTGTTTCTTGGATCTCAGGAAGGAAGCAGACTTTAAGAAGTAGAGAAGGTGTCAAACAAAATCACCAAGGGTGCAGGGCAGCTCCCCTTGCAAGCAGAGGCCAGGGCTCTTCAGTTTGAAGACAAGATGGGGGGATATGAATGAGGTTTACAAAATCATAAAATCAGTGGATAAGCTGAACGTGGAACTGTTGTTACTGAAGTCCTGCAACTGGAAACCAAGAGAACACAATTAAACTAGCAGAAGATCTATCCAAAGCAGTTTATAAAAGAGCTTCCTTACACAGGAGGTGTGGAATTTACTACCAGAGAAAGTCGTGGAAACAGAAAGTGTCAGCAGGATCAAAAGGGGATTAGGAAAAGTAATAGAGAACAGCTTCAGGATTTGCTGGAGTATGCTGTAGCATGAGGACAGGGAGCAGGGAGCAATGCTGTGCACCTATATTTCATTTCAACATGAAATCAAAACACTGTTAAGGTCCACAATCACATGCATATATGCACACCCAGGAACAAGAAAATGCTCCCAGCTTCCCTTCCCCACAGGGAGCTTAAGTAACTTTCTCTTAGGTGTTCAAGAGCCTTGCAGCAGATTTAATCAAAAAACCTCCTGTCTGTGAACACACGAAGGCTTGCTTCAATCAGTTACTCACCAGGGACTTTTAAGTTCGGGCCATGCCTACATTTTCTCTGTCTTGAGAAAGGAATAAAGTTCATTCTGAAAGAAACTCTTTACCATAGTCGTTTCTATACAAGTGACAGGCAGTATAATGTTAAGTATAAATATTATTTCATGAGTACATTTCCATTACTCTTAAGCAGTACTTTTACTGATCATTATTCATTCATTGACTAATAGCATTTCCAACATGCCAGCCATTGCATCTAGAAGACATTTTTAATAAACTTTCCATTCTTTCCCTATAAACAAATTTTAAAAGTTGTAATAAACCAAGAATTATGGCTACTTTGTTGCTTATAATGTGAAGCTCAGCATTTCCATAGATCTTTGATGGTGCCCAAAATAAAACCAAATTATAATGCCCACAAGGGAGTCAGCGATCAAACAGTCTGTGACTCTGACAACCCTATGCCATGCACCTATTTCATGTATCAAATTCAAGTTCCTCTAACACTAACCTTTATGAAACCATCCCTAACTCTGCCTTATTGCTAGCTTCACACAAAATAGGAAAGAAACTGCTTCTACACCCAGTACTATTTTCAAGACTTTTCCAACCAAAATGCAGGTGTTTTGTTAGAGGTAAAATAAAATAGAAAATAAAGCATTACAGAGAGGACCTGTGAGGCTGCTGTTCACTTTGGGCTTGCAGTGTTGTTTGATCTCCCATCAGATGCTACCCGGATAATTAGCACTGTTGACTCTTTCCAGTGGAAGACTTTGGAATGAGGGGACAGAGCATGAACTTTGAGGAAGGCTATTTACATATTCAACCTCATCAAAAGGCTTCTTGTGGCACAGCTGTTGGGATGTGGGGTTTTTTTATTTGCCTGAAATATTTATGTTCTTAGCTAGAATGATGACTTTCATACACTCTTTATGGTGATCGACCAGCTCCACTATGTCTCACCTTCCAGACAGTAGCATATTTGGTGGTAGGCATTTTCCATTGCGCTTGACTGATCTGGTCTGAACTGCGTTGCAAGAGTGGCACACATGTAAAGGAAGTGATATGCTGACTAAGACTATGAAGGAAGAAGTAATTTTTGCTATTCAGAGAGTGAACATATGACAAGGAACTACAAGAAACATCACAGAAGACCTTGGTAGATCTACTTTTGCTTTCTTCACAGCGCAAAACTCAGAAAACGTTCTTCACATTTTTTAGCCAAGCATACCAACAAATTCAGTGCCTGCTCACAGGACATTAAGAGTGGGCAATGCTGAGAGTTAAGCTAGAGCAAAGTGTACTCATGCCCTAAGCACACTTCATCAGGGATAACACATTGCCTGGAAACATCCAAGTTTTGTTAAGTTACACCTTCCCGTCAACTTCCTTACACGGATTTCAGTGACACAGGGAGAACCACAGCAAAATGTTTAGCCCCTCAAAATTGCACTGCTACTTGTTGAAATTTGCAACACTGCTTCTTGCTTGCACTGCATGTTAACAAATGTTTGCTGCTTGGGAGAAAGCTTGGTCTTTAAGGAATAACTTGAAGCAACATCTGTCAATACACTGTAGCTGATGACACTGTTATGTTCTGTTGCTACATGTCTTCATTATAACTTCACCTTCTCTAGAATCATGGAATCATTTAAGTTAGAAAAGATNGATCACAGTATTTGAGGTGCAGCCTCACCAGTACAGAGTACAGAGGGACAATCATTTCCCTAGTCCTGCTGTCCACTCTACTTCTGATGCAATTTAATCTATTTAGAAAGAGAACCCCACCTAAGAAAGGGAAATTTCCCTGTCAATTATGATCTGACACATCATATGTCGTCCATGCTGTAAGCTGCAAGAAAACATGGCAGCTAGGTAAGCTTTAAAGCTTTGCTCAGGTCAGCTCTGCTTGTTCACTTGGGATGATTTAATTCACATATGTTATTAAGAGCCATATGTGGCCTTTTGTCAGAAGATGTCAATACACTTGATGGCCAAAACTAGGCCAGTATAGTGATAAGAATAAAACTGTTTTTGTTTGATGTAGTTTAAAGGCCAGATGTTGGCCCTTAAAGAGGCAGCATGCTGTTTGCTTTAGAAGTATGGAAAAAAACAAGTGTGGAATATAAGCAACTTTATGATTTGCAATGGTCTAGAATAACTGATATTTCATAGTTATACTATTTTTTTTGTCTTCAGAAAAACTTTTTGTACATATATGATTGTCTGCTGGAACATCAGAAATGCCAGCTAAGAAAGATACTTTTCTGAAACTAATTTGTTTTCCATATACAGTAGTGCAAGTGGACTGAAAATTACTTTCCTTCCTGGTGAACATTCATATTATAGCCTTGAGCAAAAGGGGACAGTTTTCTTTTCAACTTCATTTTTGGCATAATGTCCTCACTTAACCAAACTGCACCAGACTTGTGGGCTTGTACATCTTGACTACCACTCTTAACTATACACAAGCTTATTGTACATGTATTTCAGAGACTGTGCCTAGCGCACTCCAAGCAGCTCATAATTAGAGTCATTTTCTGAGATCTTTTCTTCTATTATATCTGATAAATGAAAGATTAGATATTTTGCACATTCCTGGGGAACAAACTTTTTACTTTGAACTTAGAATCTTTAGAAAGTTGAGGAACAATGAAGAAAAAATAATAACAGCTAACCAAGATGAGGGAAAATAATTGAAATGCTAAACATCTGGTTTTGTCAGAAAATAGATATGTTACAACTAGAAACAACTTCAGATATCTTATGATAATTACTATAAAAATCTGAACAGAAAAAGTCAGTGGAGTCAACTTTTCTGGGAACTTCAAACACACTTTGAAGAAAGTCTGTTTTCAGCCTTGATCTGAGCCAAAAGAAAATCTAGTAATTGAGTTTAAGATTAAAAATGAGCATTACATTTTAAAATGTTTAAATGTATAAATTGTCTCTGGGTGATGAAACTTGTTTGGTAACATAAAATGAGATATTTTTTCTTTTAATACGGTATCTTCCTTCAGCCTAGTCCATAATGATTACTGCTCAGTGTGCCCACAAGGGATTGTTATATCATAATTCATGGCTTAGCAAAAATAAAAATCAAGTTAAAACAATGCCTTTTTTTTTGCCTTTCTTTCTTTCCTGAAAGGCAAGCAACAACATTTTTTTAGTTGATCAGAGGTCCTTCCCTCCCCGAGTTCTGTTTCTTTTCTTTTTCCAGCAAGAAGCACATAGGCTGTAGCCATCTTAACCACTTCAAGAAGTATCTTACCAACTCGCACAGAAAAAAGGGCTTCCTCATCAGTCATCCTATAGCATAAACTGTATTATTTTCCCTAAGAATTGCAGATGTAAAATCTTCTTTTTTGCTGACATATACATTTCCAGAATACAGAACTGGCTTGTTGATGTAAAACTGCTGATTAATACAAAGTTTTGATCTAAAACTAGGAAAAATTTTCCATCTTAACAAACATATATACATATATATCTTGGCAAGGCCAACTGTACACCATCACCATGTGGAAGCAAATAAAGTTAATGCAGAAGTAGTAAATGACTAACATGATGGGGGGGAAAAAAAGGCAGAAAAAAAAACAGAGGGAAAGAAATTGAGAAGAAACATCTAACAAGATCCCACATCCTCACTAAACAGGAGAGCACCTGGGAAGTGATTTGTTTGATTTGGGAGTGTCATCAGGAAATTCAGTAGGGTGGGATGGCTTCAAGAATGCATTCACACCACCCAGGGACAGGTAATTGAAAATTGTTTACTTAGCAGGTCAAGTATAGCAGGTGGATGGCAATTTTTATTCTACAACACATATTACATGGACACATAAACCAGGGCTTCAGCCCTTCTGCCCATTTTGGACTAGCACAGCAGGGACTCCCAGGAGCAGAACCCTCTCCCCAACTGGTTGACATGCCAGGTCTATGGCCTCCACATGTGCTGGTGTCTCCTTGTCTCTTGTTTCCATATGGTCTTGGATATCCATGTATGGCATTCCCCCATCAAGGGACATTTTTTTAACTGTTTTTTTTCCTTCTAAATTAGATTGTTATCATAGGCCACTAATGGTCTTGCTAATCATCTCTCTGCACCAATCTCTCTAACTTTCCCCATACCTGAGGCCAAGCAGCAGCTGGCACTGTCTTTGCTCTGGCCTCCACCACCAAATGTAATGCTAAATCTGTGAACTCAGCTTTTCTCAGATTTTGTCTTCTGCTACTGTATTTCCAACTCAGATTAATCCAGTTGATTGGAGCTGGGCAGGGGTAATCAAGGTCGTGTATCTCCGGGCACCGATTTCAGGGTAGGCTGCATCCCATTAAAGGGAGATTCAGTGAGCAGGTGTAGTAGCCACTGGTGTAAGGTCCTAAACCTTGGCCATTTATTTGCTTAGTCCTTCAATATGCTAGTCATAATGTACAAAGAGAGAAATGACATGGCAGGAAGTAACTAAAACTACTGACTCAGTTCAAAGTTCTTCTTTTTTAGTATATTGCACTGAATTAACAAAATTCTGCTAATGTTAGCTTACTTTCCAATTCAGTCACATACCTTCTGCATAGCACTGTCTTTGGATATGGCCATAACAAGGTGCAAATTTACCACATCCTGTTTCCAATTTAGGAAAGAGAGTAAGAGTGGTATAGTCAGATATGATTCACTAACACACTTCAACCCTCTTAAACATAGGGCTTTCAAAGCTCAATGCAATTTATAACATATATCTAGCCCTAAATTCATCCATTCTCTTCTTGAAATAATGTAAGATTTTAAATCAAAATAATTGAGAGAATATTTTTTTAAATGTGCTCAGACATCCATGCATACAAAAAAGCAAGCAACCAAATGCAAAAAATAACGATATAAATGAATATGCAAAGTTTTATTTACGAAATTAAAATAACTTTCAAAAATACACAAGATAAGTCATATATTTTTTTATAAGATCAGTGTACAAAATATTCATAACCGTAACAGTGAGTTTCTCTATGTTTTATACAATATTCTTTTGGCTCTAGTACTTCCAAAGAAACTGTCCCATAATCTGAAATTAGCACTAAGTGATACTTAGAAATAACAAGCAAAACCCAAAACATCCCTTCTCCTAGCACTGTCAGAGAATTGTATCTTAGAAAAAATATAGATATCTAGTATATAGCATGGAGGTATTACAATAGGTGGCATTACTTTAGAAATAATTGCAAGCAGGACCCATCCAGAGCTGAAGCTGCATGGAGCTGTCACTAATGAGAAACAAGGCAAGAGCCAGTGTGTGCTGTACACGAGCAGGGTGTTGGAGATTAAATGCTGCTACACATAACATGAAAAAATATTTTATAAAAAGGGTCTACTCACAGATTAACTGAAAATCTCAGATCCTTAAAAACACTTGTTTCTCTCTAGTTTATAAAACTTTTGAACTTGAATGTCTCCAGCTGTCACAGTCATTTGGCTTGATTAACGCATCCTCCTTTGGGACAGGATATAAACCACCACAAACACACCACACTCTTCAGGAACACAAGGAGCTCTTCACACAAACAAAATCTACTGTACCTTCTTATCATTTTCATGAAGTGGTAGAAATTGTCTCTTACTGTCCGTGCTGTTTTATACAATGTGCTATTATCTAGAAAATAATTTTATGTGCTTATACGCTAGTATAAATGTTAGGTTTTGTTGTTGTTTTTTGTACGTTACTGAGGCCTGCTACCACTGAGACTCAAACTTTTCCACATGACTTTACAAATCACAATAAAGGCCCCACCACTTTATGCTGAAGACTTCCACAAGATCTCAAAACAACTAGCATTAACCCTTCAGTTTAAAAACAAAAACCCGCACCTATGGATAAAAACTTTGCATAAGTGAGTTGACTAGAAGTCCCAATAGCAGCCAAAAATATCTGAATGTGATGTTAAGAAACAGAGACCTCCATTTAGCATCTGCTAGTCTCTGGCAATAATAAACCACAGGTCCCATAAACTGGAGAGGTATTGCAAGAAATACCGTAAAAATATCAGTTCAAATATTGTCTCTTTAAATAAGAATTGTTCTTCGTATGAAAAGGGCAAACAAATTGCAAGACTGCAATAAATTTCACCTCAGTATAGCTGACTAGTCCATAACTCTGTTAAGTGCAGGAAATGTTGGCAGGCTCTTTTCTTGCATCGGTCTTCAAAGGACTGAAGAACCTCCCCAAAAGCACCTTCCAGAGGTGACTTCTGTGTGTCCCTGCCCCTCCACATCACACTCATCTCTGTGGGTGGAAACGGAGATAGTCAAAGGCACAAAGTGTGTTGTCTGGGCATCCAACATCACATTCCTTCTCTGGTCCATTTAAGCTGTCTGTTTCAGGCAAGTTTTGAATTGCTTCACATGTGCAAAACGTAAGCATTTTCTCCAACTTCAGAGCAGCTAATTTTTCTGTTGACATTTTCGTCTAATTTTTAGAGATTTTTAGAATCTGTGTATTCATTGCCTGTACACAAGAAGGAGAATGTTGGCCTTGCCATGGAGAAAATGGGAAAAAGGCAAGGTATTTATGGATTTATTTGGGTGAACCTCTCTGTAAACGTTGGGCTCAGAAGATGGAAGATGAGGCACTTGCAAACAAAGTGGATTTGGAGTTTTTATAAATACGGTTTGGTTGGGTGCTATTTTCAAAGACTTCTTGAAAAGAAATAAGAGCTCTCTCGTGCAAATTTTCATGCATAGTAAGATTATTATAGGGTGCTGAATATATTAGGACTCTGTGGAAGAAAGTATTGGATTGATTTATGTTGTGCGGGCTAAACACAAATTAGAAAAATGCAGTAAAGTTGTTATGAGAGATTTTGTGGTGAAATTGCCTCATGTATACATATAGCAAAGGTATCTTAAATGGAAGTTTGCTACGAATCATTTATGGCTAGAAATAAAGGAAGTAAATAAGACAATATATATGTCATATTATGCAAAATGAAGTAAAAACAAATCCAATTTCTATCTCTTGGCTCAGTACGTTGCCATATGTTGTCTGAAACCTGTTGAGATTTGAGATATGAGTGCTACAAGTCATACGAAGAGAATATGAATTCACCAGAGACACTGACAAGAGTGTTTGGCCCTGCATTGCTGATCTACAGTATCTGTCCCTCCCAAACTCTCTCTGAAATTATGGGTGCTCCAAAATTTTACCTTAGGAAAGAGTGAATTCATCGATTTCAGTGAATTCATCATTTTCTACCAAAACCAAGCATAAATACTTGTTTTAACAGTACACTATCTATTAGAAAATCCTGCCTTTATTCATTGTGAACACAAAGAAAGGTTTTACTATGGACATGTATCAACATTTTATGCTGTCTGATTGTTCAAGATTCAAAGCATTTAGAATAACATCTCATCTAGCTTTTTCATTTACTAACCTCAGGATGCAGTACACTTCTATTTTTAAAGAATTCATAAAGCTAGGCTGGTATACACCATTTGAAGTCCAGTGTACAGAAACAATAAACTGTAACACAAAACCTACAACATTCATAAACGTTTGAAGGAATCAGAAGTACAAAATATATGGACTGGCTGAAGCCTGTCCTCTTAGCTTTAACCAGTCATCATTTCTCAGTAGCAATTACTCAACATGTCATTCTATAATGAATGAATTCCAATCAATTACAAGTGATTGCACATCACTCTGCATCAATCAGAGGATAATTCTTGATTCGATGAGATGCAATGGGGGATGTCAATTACACTTTGTGGATGCTCTTTGATTGCATATTCTTTTGCAAATACTATAGCACCTGAATTGTACCACAATGACTAACCTGGCTATTCTACATTTCACAGGTTATGTCCAAAGTCATGAACATGAACAGAAATGGTTAAATATAGCCTGTAAAGTGCAAAAATATCTATTAACAATAATAACAGTGCATAGTATGACATATTCCATAGTCACATAGAGGGATGAAAGGATCCACTGGAATATAGCCTGGGGAAAAAAGAAGATATTGCCTGTATTTTATTTTTTCTTTTTCTTTTTTTCTTTTTCTGTAAGCTTGAGCTATAAGATGGTTTCTTGGCTTCTTTTTTTGTGTCATCTGGTTGTATAGGCATGCACAGGCATTAAGTTTGTACAAGCCTATCCTAAAGGGGTGTGTGTGTGTGTAGTTCATTGAAGCTTCACATGTACACTACGTACCTACATCTAATACACTTAATGCAGTGACGTTCATCAGATGTTCTTGATCCAGTGGAGGGTGGGCTCAAGCGATGCCCGTCTTATGGGAACAGCTCAAGCATATTACCCAGTTTCTGACAAGGCAATCCCTAAGTGAAGGAGGTGCTGCAGTCTTCTCTCAATCAGCAACAAACTGAAGGGTGCTTGAGCTAAGAGAAGGCTACTTATCAGGCAAAGGAGTAGTGCTACAATGTGGTACGTGCACAGATGTTTTTCCTTTATTTATTTTCTTCTCCAAATTCTGTGTATTTTGGGCACAAGGAATAACAGGCTTAACCTAGAGCATTTCTTTGGGATTGCTCTAAGTAGCTTCCTTTGCCTGCATGAAAAGGAACTACACATTATCACGCCCTCATATGGGTTTACTAGTTTAGTATGATTCGTGAGCAACAGAACTGCAATCCAGAAGCACAGTCAAAGAGAAGCGCGATTATGTAAACTCATCCAGAGAGAAGTGAAGATAATCTGTGTGCTTGAATAGCAGTCATAGCAGCCTAAATTACTGTCTTTCTAATCAAAACTGAAGGGTAGAAGCAATGCATAGAACCCAGTGAGATCTACTTCAGTGCTTATCCAAAGAAAAACAGCCTTGAATTGGTGTTGTACACCGAGAGAGTGCTCTTATAATCACACTGTAGGACTACCACCAAGCAATGCTCAAATGAATATAACTTCCTTCTCATAGCAGGATGTATTCGGAAATCATTCTTTTTAGTGGGTTAATTTTGTGGAGTTTTTTCCCATTTGAGAAAAAATAGTCACTATACAGAGAAAAGCCAAATCAAGTAGATTCTAAACTGAGGGGAAAGGAGAGGCATAGAGAAAAGACTGACATGTCAAATTCTGGCATAAAATCTGTGCCTTTATATAGATTAAACATTCTGTAAAGCGACAGTAAATTATGAAATGAAATGGGAGATGAGGATGATCAGCAGATGTAAAGGCTTAAGTCCAGGGTGTTCCCAGAAACACAAAACTGACACCTTCTTGCCAGCACAGTTGGTACAGTTTGTTCTTCTGTCATTCTGGGACAGGGGAACATCACCATTCAGGTGACTGAAACACAAACAAATTGTATAACATAATGAGGTAATAACATGACATAAAGGTTAATGTAAACAAAGAGAAGACCTCTTCAGAGCTGTCTGGTTTCCAAAAAATTATCTCTTGCTCAATAATGAGAGACAACTCCAGTAGTCACACTGATGTTCTTACTCTTCTTTCCACTGTGGAGGGATCCAATGAACCTTCAGTATCAAGGACAACATTTGAGACATGTCCCACAGAACTTATAAGCACAAAATATTCCCAGCTACCAGAAGACCTCCAGTGTTTAGGTCTCTAACTAGTATCCTCTATGATGCACAAAAAGTAGGAAACGGCAATAGTGAAAGCATACTAAAATTTCTGACACAAGAATCTCTGAACCAGCTTCTACAAATGTACCTAATTGACCTTGAAGTCCTGGAATAAGCCAGACCAGGAGACCACTGCAGCACAGCTGAATGTAGAGTGAGTTAAGTGAAAGCAAGCCAGGCCCCTTCTTAACTATATTTTTGGAACTGCCACTTTTCACATCTACAAATGTTAATTTATTTCTGCCAGAAATCATCCATTCCACAGATTAAAATGTCTTTGTGGCAACAGAGTCAGAACTGACTGAGGAAAAGTTTTTGAGGGTCAGTGTGGAACCTGTAGTGAAAGCAGGAGGATTAAGCACACAAAAGTAGCCAACTATGTGTTGAACCAGCACTAACCTGCAATGTCTGAGCGGTCTTCACTAAATGGCTTGTCACTCTCTCAACCTGTTGCTCTTTCCACTGGTGACTTATACATCAAAAAGCAAGAGGAAAAACTGAGACCTGCAACCAGTGAAAAAAATCTGTGCCTGTGGGCAACCATCCTCAAGTATTTGATCTGGATCAGGCAGATGTTGTCCTGTGTGTCTCATAAGTCATAGTATAGTTTGGTGTGGCTTAGTCTCCTTTCCCTTCATTTGGTGTTTTGGAAAACATCTTCNAGCCACATTTCAGGCTTAAAAATCACTTAATTTTTGTTTTGTAAATGCCTATTTGTGCCTTAAATGTGCTAAATGAAGCATTTTAAAACTAAAGAGAAGATTTACAAGCCTTAGAGATGATCACAATGACTGGTGCCTTGCCCAGGAGAACTGGCAATTTGCATGAGTTATTGGAAACATCAGTTATTGGACATGAGCAAAGAGAGCATAGCAGACGGAGTGACTCC
>VXBO01011161.1:0-25697 GCA_013400135.1 Rhinoptilus africanus | reverse complement strand
AACTAAATCAAAATCATCAACGAAACATGTAAAATTTTGCATTTTCAAGGCAATGTGATTTTCTACAGATCTCTTAGTGGTTTATTAAATGTATCATTTGTCCCCACCAGCCTCATATACTAGAAGATGTAGTAACTGGTTCAAGCGTCTTGAACATTTTCCATTTAGAGTACGAGCAGCATATAATTAAACAAGTGCCTATGTCAGCAGGGAAATCTCCATTGAAGTGAGGATCTGATCACACTAGCAGTTAATTCTGCAACTGTTTTCATGAATAGAAATGTTTCTGCTTATGCAACCCTCAAAGCTGCTTCTATTCAAGTCACTGGGACTATTGGAATCATTGAGACTTCAGCAGAAATAGAATCTAAGTCATTATTATTTGAGCTGCCAGTAATTCTTGAAATGCTAGTGACTTTTTCCTTTCTGTAAAATGAGATTTTTGGAAGAGTGGAAAGTGAGTCATTCGGACATACAAATTGGACAAAGTCTTTTGTAATACAAGAAGCTATCCTAATGGTATTTCATGCCCTTTCTGAACCACAGAGATATAGCAGACAGTATATCTATTTGTTCAAAAAGAACGTTGATTTTAAGAAGGCAGTACATGATTTTACCAAACATTCATATCAGAGATCCTCTTTACTTTATAAGGATCAGTTGGGCTGAGGTTGTAATTCAAACTGTAAATGTTGATCTCAAGTGGAAAACAGCAATACTTTAAAATGGCTGAGGTAGTTACTTTTTGATGGGGCACCAATGAGTTGAAAAAGCAAACTAATAATGCTCCTCCTATCATTTCATCCTAGGCAAGTGAGCTAAATTTAGCAAATAAGCTGGATACAAGGTTCTCCATGCTTGTCAAAATATGACGGCAATTAAACTGGCATCTATTCTGTACCTCATTTTTTTAAGGAATATATTTTTCAAGCTTTGACAGTTAAAAACTATTTAGATTATTTATGACATTTCCAATGAGTTAGTAACATTTTTTTTATTGCATTGCATTTTGCATAATATAATTTGTCACTACTTCTTTATTAAGCTTGTTTTATATTCATAGTTGTCCCACAACACTATATTTTCCTCTTTGTCAGCTCAGAACTTCATTATGAAGGATGAGGTTTTATCGTTTCCTAGTGATGCAAATGTCTACAGTGAATAAGTGTCATTATGCAGGAACAGGAATTTAGTTTTCCTCCATTAAGCAGCCAGGCTAATGTCTCAACAAGTTTATAGCCCACCACAAAATTTGATAGCTTGGTGTGAGTTAAACAAATGATGGTTACATATTTATATGAAAATAAAAGTGGCTTTTTGGGGCTAGATGTTGTACTTCTCTCATTTAAAGCCTGGAATTCCATTTTTAATTTAAGGAACAAGTATTCTCGTTTATACCTTAGGTCAGCATGCTTTCCATTTCTATATGCCTAACATGACCCCTATATGACAACACCACTGTAGGGAAACAAAAAAAATATATTTCATGGCCAACTTTCAAATCTCATTGATAACCATGGAAACACCCTCATTTAATGGCTTTGATTTCTCACTATTTTTCATGACACGAAGAAAAAAGGCTATTCATAACAAACATTAGATCCATCTGAAGAAGATATATACCATGTTCTCAGCAATGGAACATTTCCATCTGAGTACGATACCCACTCAACACTGTTTCACGGACAGTGAACAACTATATAGGCAAAAGCACTACCAAGCTCTTTCTTCTCTTTGTACAATCAGTTTTAAGACAAGAATTTGTGAAAAAGACCTATTTGACTGTGTAATTCATCTCCCCTCCATTACAAATTTGTCCCTATGGTATATATTTTCAAATGCTTTGCCTAATCTAACTCCTAATATGTCCAGGCTTAAAGCTTTCAGCATTTCCCTTGGGAAACTGTTTCTCAGTTTAAGAGATCATGCTGTCAGGATTCTTATTCAGGTATTTAGCTAAAGTTTAATTTTTTTCCTTAATTTCAGTCTATTTCTCCTGAGGACAGATTCCTGGCTGTCACAAACTGTCAGAGCTTCCCTAATTTCCTTTGGGTTTGGATAGCGTACATCAGCTGAGAATCTGGTCAGGGTTTAACCTTCCCACTATGCTAACAACTCTCCTCTGATACATTATACTATTAATCATCATGCTCATAGTCATTGCATTCTGTATGTAATAATGCTTTCAAATGCCTCTTTCTAATACCATATTTCTTGCTGTGTCAATCATTCCATCCCATAACTCACTTATTAATCCATACTTCGTGTAGAGACTAAAATCAGCTCCTGAACTAGATGAAACTTCTCAGTAGTGATGGTAGAACAGCTGCCATGATCATAAAAGAGGATTGTACTGAGGGCAATGAAGTAAAATCCTACTTTTGATAAACTTTGATATTTCTGATTTCTGATAAAAGCAAATGAATAATATGATACAGTTTTGTTGAGAATTTCTTTTAAACAGGACAAAATCTCCTCTTCTTTAAATCTCAGTATTTGTAAAGGAATGTTGTCTGTTTCAGAACAACTCCATACTTCCAGTGGTGCTTCCTACCTGCAATCTGATGATTGCCCCCAACAGACGGTCATATTACTTGCTGATATAATATTACCACATCTTCACTAGCTTGTGAATCCACTAGTTCCACAATGGATGGATATTTTTAAAATAGCAAGAGAATAGATTGGCATAAGCAGGTTTCATGACTGAATTGTCCCTAGCTCATCACTCACATTTTCTTCTTTTGTAGGTGCCTTTGCTGATTTATGGAATAGGTTATCACTGCAGAAAGGTACAGAAGACCAAACCAAACCAATCTTTTCCATTGTCAGAGTTCCCTGGTAATGAGGTTTTGTTTAAGAGATATTTTAAAAGTAGTCAGTGTTTCCTGTTTTAAATGACATCCCAGCTCTCCTGTGCCTTTAGTCATGATAAATTCAGCTCCCTGAAACAAACAGTTCTTAGGCTTTCCAAATCCAAATCAAAACAGTAAGTAGACATTAATCATTGAAATTTTGCTCCACCAGTTCTCAGCTCATTTGGACCAGTAAATAAAGGTTTTTTTCTTTTCTTCCTAGCATTTCTTAGAAAGTGACAAAACAAGAAATCTTTTGAGTATTGTTGAGCACCTATTTACTTTTGGCAGTTTCTTGTTCAAGTCACTTAACATTCTGCCATTGCCCAGGCCATTATTGCTCACGAAATCTATCATGTTTTATAACAGGGACTTAAGACGATGACACCTATTTATGTAGGAGCGTCTATAAGGCTGTCTTATTGAAGACATCCTACTGTGTTGCTAAGTGCCCACTGTCAAATTGTGACTAATACAAGAGTCTTGAGCCCAGCACTTAGCCACTAGCAATCTGTTGAAGTCTGACAAAGTGGGACCTCTGTTGAGATGTGGCCAGCCTCTTTTGAAAGTCATAGATTCACTTTTTGAACAAAGCACTGGTGCATCATAGAACAACCTGTGATGAACTTTTTTGTATGTGATAAGTAAGGTTATCACCGGCAGGAGCTTGGTAGCTACATCACTTATTAGAAATACTGCAAAAGCAATGTCTCTAAATGATAACATTGTACAATTCAATGGTACTTGAACACCCTGACCTTGTTTATCTGTAACGTAATACTTACAGAGATCATCTATAACGGGAGTTACTGTGACAGTACCAAGGCAGTACACATTTTTGAGCAATGTTCATGGTGAGAGCACAGAGAAGTTTCTCTTTGGTTCTCTGAACTTCTTCAGCCATGTACCATTAATGCTGGGATCCCAAACAGTGTTTCAAGGGCTTGAGCAATGTGCCCTCAATGTATACCTATGGCACTGAGAAGTACATTAGATAAAATTTCAAACTATTTCTTCACTTCCTTGTTGTTAGCAGTAGATCAATTGATCATGTTCCGAACTGTAGGCTTACATTGGTGGCATTCTTTTTGCTGCAGTAGAAATAACTCTCCCAGGTTGAATGTATAATATTAGTTTTTATAGAAAGAGAAAAAAAACCCCCATGAACTAGTTCACAAGTTAGCTTTCAGTTAGTTCTACATATTAGCAGTCATAAAAATGAGGTTTGTGGCCTCAGGCACTGAATTCAATCACTTCATCTTTCCAAGTAGCAACCCTATTTTTGCTTCCCTCCAGGCACACACTCACAAGGCAATCATGTTGAATTCTCAATTCAAGTATGAATGGTTAGCTAAGCTTTTCTCTCAACAAACCACATTATAGAAAATTTAGGGAAAATTAGGCAGTTCTAGAAAATCACAAAAGCTAGATTTTGGTAATGTGATAGCTCTAAGGTTTTAAATAAGAAAATCAAACACTGATCAAGACTAATCCATAACACAGAAGTCATGCTTGATGCCAACTTCTAATATATGTTATAAACCTTGTGTGAAGTGAGACAATGGTCCCAGCTCTATAGTGAAAGGTCAAGGGTCCAAATAAAGAAGTTGCAAATGCAATTAGACTTCTTTTTAAAGGTTTTAGCAGCTAGAAGATGGATATGCTAGAACTGATGATCTGGAGAAGGTATCTGCAATTCAGGCTGAAATATTAGTGAAACACTCCCACTGATGATACTGTCCTGTACTGGCAAAGCTTACAGTATCTTTGTTTAGGGAGTTGTATTTGTTTTTCATAAGAATAAATGCCATGTGTTATTTTGTATCACAAGGAGTTATCATCTACCATTGATGCAAAATAGAAAATAAATAATACTGTCATGTTGTGTGTCAAACAGGTAGGTGGGACAGCATGTATTGAGCCATCTAAAAAACTCCAGCAAGGACCAAAAAAATATCGCCTGGGCCAAATTCACTTGAAAAGTAACATAATTATTTTGATTTTCTAGTATTTAATTTAACTATAGTATATTTTAAGATAAGAAGAACTGGAAAACAAATCCTTGGTGTAATAACGTGACAACAAAATATAACCTTAATAACACATTCTGTATGTGTTATTACTTCAGCTATTTTTTTTATGTTACAGAATTATTGTTTCCATATTATTGATTGAGAAATCAAGGCCTAGAAAGACTACGTGATGTTTTTCAGCCACTCAGAGCTTCCCCATATGAATGAGTTGTTGTCGGTCCTGTTCCCACAGGTCAAGTGTTCAGCTCATTAAAATGTTCCACCATCACAATTCAATGACCTTGTGGGCAATCTTTGCAGAGGCTAATGACTTATTTAACATCAGCATTGATCTACCAGGTATGATGTCTTTGAGTTAGAAGAGCTATAAATACAGCTTAATCATTCAAAGGGCTTAATTAGCTACTGCGTTACTGCAGTTTTATGTTCATGTAATATCATTGGGTTTATATGAGATTACTGATTTAATATTTACTAGCTAGTCATTCAAACACCTCAGACTCATCAGACTGTTTTCAGAAGTGCTGCTATCTAGTGCCCATGGGCTGCATGAACATTAGATTGGGATGGTGGCTAGTCAAAATTTATGTATCTTGGCATGCTGTTGTGAAGACTGCATGCACAACAGGTCTAGACCAGCATATATGTACATAAATATGAATGTGCAAAAATAAGTTCACACACAAAACTTGGTCTTTGCACACACACATATTCACATCCCTGGAAAACTGACCTGCAAAGACGGCTTTTCTTTTCAAAATCTTTAGTCAACGGTAAGTATGTTAGGTAGATTGCTGTTCTTTTCCTAAATGCTGCTGTCTCCTATGTGAATAGCCAGAAAAACACTCTCCCATTTACCTTTGGCAAAACTGAAAATATGTGATTGTGTTCATAATCCTTATACTTCAATTGCATTTAATGGTAATATTTGCTACTTAAATATTATGCAAGCTGTTCCTAGTTTAATGACTGTTTGCTCCTGTTCACAAAATTTCAAGGTTAGCGCAAGGTCAAGCTGCACTTTGCTGAAGAAACCAGTTATAAATTTCACTAATGTATTTCGTCATGTGATGTTTTTCTGGTCATGCTGGTGATTGTTTTGGAGTAGCAAAAGGTTAGCTGAGCACACGCGATATGTTGATTACTCCTGAATTCACTGTCTCCATAGATAAAATACAGATAATGTTACTCCTGCACCTCTCCTTCCTATTGCTGTATTTGAACTAAGAACTGAGTTCTTGCTTAAACATAATGGAACACTTTCAGCCTGATGGCAATTAAATAAAACAAGTTTCCTCATGAGAATTTTAGTTGCTTCTGGTAGTTTCTAGAAACGTTGGCAGCAAACAACTTCTGTTAGCTGTTTGCTAATTGATGGGTTCTTGATTATTAGCTGTTCCCGGATAGTCTGGTTCTTGATTAAAACGGATCCACACCTTCAGCCTCTAGGTGCCTGCCAAGTAGAGAGGAGCTGAGTGAGGGACATTTGTTCACTTAATAAGTGGGCATGCAGCAATTTGAGGCTTTGGGAGTTTGCACAGAGAGGGGCAGAAATGGCTCAACATAGTGTGGGAGCAGCACTTGTGGTTATGGGCCACAGGGCTCAGTCCCCACCCTTGACTGGAGAAATCAGCCCTGGAAAACCAGAAACCATGACCCAGACAGAGCTCTGGAGAGTGTCTGTTGCTGCACAGGTCTCAGGTAGTATCAGTTTCAAGTATCTTTAGATCTTTGTTATGAAAACTGAAAAAACTGATTCTCCCTTTCCATTTCATAAAGCGCTGAGTATCAAAAAAAAAACAAACCAAACCAAAAAACAGCAGCCCCTAAAGTGAGCAAAAGGTGAGCAGGAAAAGATGAATCTGTTAACTCTACCTTCATATCCAGAGAAGCTCTTCCAGAACTTGCATTTTTTGCCTGAAATGTCACTATTCCACATGGATGTTCCAAGCCAAAAGAAGTACGGCATTGCAAAGTACAGTATGCTGTCACACCTGTGTCTTGCAAAGCTAATTCTGAACTAATGGTTGCTCATACACTCACCTGGTCATAATGAGGACAGAACAGAGAGAGGCAGCCAAGATGAGAAGTGTCCCCAAGGCAGACGTTCTGTGAGTGACGGAGCATGGACAGACAGAGTTTCCTGCTAGATTCTCCATTTGCACATTTCAGGGATCCCAGTCCCTAAGAGGAGCAGGAAGCATTAATTTGGTGAGCGGCCCTTTGGCTTGCCAGTTTTACATCTCTGATAGTTGTTCAATGGTTCAGGACCAAATTAATTATTTCAGACAAATGGTTACTTTATACAGCTGGTAAAATACTCTAAAACATTCTGCAGACATTTTTGGATGCTAATGGTCATTCATTTTCCCACTAGCAATGTTGATTCAACTGACCATAGTGATAATAAAGAGCTAAAATAGTTGATTGAGTAAATAATACACAGGTTGAAGTATTTCTAAGTAGTATCCACAAAATAATCGATGTCACATTGTGACCTGTCTGGTCAATTGCCCATGAATTATGAAGAATTACAATAAGCCTTGATAGGGTAGTCTGCACACACCAACACAAGCAGCAATGTGGCAATTACTTTTATGATGATTTCCATAGCACAAGAAACGAGTCAAGTGTGAGAAGTGCCTGAAGTTTTTTGTTATATTCCCGTCTTTTAAATATTTACCTGAAATGCTGCCATCATGTTCACAAAAGTGTTTGCAGGATCTTTGCTTTTATAATTTGCATTAGATGTTCCAGCAGCAGGAAGAAAAAGTTGACGGACTAGGAGGAAGAAAGGAGCATGTAAAGTTTAAAAAAGTGGCAGTGCCTTCCAGCAAGACACATACTAGAAGCAGCCAGGTATGAGGCCAGATCAGTGATCCCTCAGAAGAGATGCTGGAATAGCAGCATATGCCTACATACTCACTGCCACGGCTCCATGCAGCAGATGCCTATTTATATAATAAAAGTTCTAACCCCAATGCTCACTGAAAGAGTTCTTTGAATTTTTTCCCTAGTCACAGGCAATGAATGCTCATGATCAAATGTCGTACAGTTGGCCTTGCGCCTGCGAGTGCCTGTGAACCAGTGGAGTCAGGTTGTGAGAAGGTCCCCTTAGAACATTTCACTGACAAGGGCTTGCACTGCCTCCAGCAGAAAATCACTTGCCTAACTCTTGGCTTTCTGTCATCATTGCTAAGCAAACCCTGAGAGAGCATTTTAGGTTTGTGTTTAAGGAAAAAAGATGTCAGCCTTGATGTGAAATGTTGAACTGTATTCTTGTAATCGTTTGGGGCTGATGGCCACAGAGACCTAAAACAGTAATCTTGATCCACTGTGAAAAAAAATCTCAAGGCTGTAAAATCCAATAGATTACAATTAGCTATTGTAATCTAAATAACTTCATCTGTAAATAACTACACATAAGAACAGAAGTAGCTGAAGTATTGCTTATAGGCAGGTTGTAACCTATGCTAGTTCCTCTCAGATTAATAGCACCTTCATCTCTAAAAGAATATTATTCACCAGTAATTCCAGGCTTCTGCCATCATTGCTTTTCTGATTATTGAGGACTCACAGAGATAAGATATATGTGCTATGAATAATGAACCTAACTAGTCTTCAGCCAAAGTTAGATGATCTGAAGTTGCAGACTTGGGTGGTCTGCACAAGTCAGAGTTATCTGAGATTTGAACGGATTATTTAAATTTTTGCTATCTTTGACTGAATTGACAACAGAAATCACTAAACAGCAAAATATATAAAAATGTATGTATGTTATGGAGTATTGATGTAAGTATTTATTTATTAGTCATTAAGACTTCAGTGTGCTGCTTTAATTTGCAGTCCAAGTCCTTCTGCAACTGGACAGCTAGCAGTAGAGAAGACCACAAGTTGTATTTCTCTGCACATCAAGATTACTTTAGCTAAATAAATAGTTATTTGTAGTGAGATTTTGTTTAACCAATGCCATGGAGGATTCAGTTGTGAAATTTAGATTAGGCTTCAAAGCAAACTTTAACTCATCTCCAGGAAGAGTAATTTCCTCTAGTGCTCTAGGCTACATCTATATGCAGTTAGAAGTATCCAATAACTATTGCGTTTCTTATCCATGTAAACATAGGCCTTTTTTTAGAGAAAACAAGAGAAGCTTATGGGCATTGATTGTTCATATTTTCTTTCCTATTACCTGAGTACTGCAAGTCTTTAGTGACTTTTAAATCTACGCTGTTAAATTTCTCTCAAGTCTAAAATAAATAAGAATTTACTATCATCTTCAGTATATGCATTATAAAGAATTAACGAGGATTTAATAAATTAATTGCATGTGTCACTCACATAAAAATGTACTATACATTACACATAGCTATGTTAAAAAACACTTTTTCAAAGTAAAGTAGTTAAAGCTGTAAGTTAGCTGAATAAAAAGCTTTCACTTAGCTCCCTTTTGTATACAACATATTTAATTACAAGATCATCTGTGACATTTTGCACAGAATAGATGATGCTGTCTAAGGAACTATTCAGCTCTGTTTGCCTATTTTCAGTGCGTGGCTCTGTTGCCATGGCCAGCAATGTCCCAAGCTCTCCATTGCCAGAGAAAGCCTTGACAGCAGTGAAAAGCAACGTCTTTTCCCCAGTCACAGCTTCAGAAACAGAACAGTGGTTTTGGCTGTAGTTTAAGAAAAACACATATGGGGCTGATACCTGTCATGAAGAATATTAACCAGAACGCATAAAAGTTGGCAAATAAATAAGCAACAAGGTCTTATGACTGTATCCAGTGCTTTAACAACAAACAGGACTATGAGTCCTGACTGCAAGTCTGTTCTCTGTACACAATTTTTTGCCTCAGAACTAGAAGGGCCTGNGGGGGAAGAAAAATAGAAACGGGAAAAGTCATCAAGCAATCACTAAGAGCTATAGACAGAATCAAGATGGAAGTTAGGCCAGTGCTGCTGAGTATTACTATCAAATTGGTCAGTAGGCCACTTGGCTTTTTTAAATGATAAGTGAGGGTCATGAGGCTTATCATTTGTCACAGAAATTTGCAAACACTGCATGAAGAGCATGCCCAATGGCTCCCAGCCCCAGCTTCAGGGTGCACAGGTAGATGCAGGGTTTGTACGCTGTGCACATGCAGGAGACCAAGACACATTCAAGTGTTTCACAGTTGGAAGTGGGCTCAGGTCAAATGAAATGTCCCAACAGACTTGAACCAGGTCTAGAGGTCAAAATATCCAAATTAGACAGTTAAAAAGTAAAATTCTTGGACAAACATGATGGGGGGTGAGGGGTGGTGAGAGGGGATAAATAGTGGAATAAGAAAGCAAGAAGTACATACAATCTTAATTTAAAAAAGAAATAAAAGGTAGAGTTCACACCTTCTTTTGGTCTGTATTTCTAAGCATTTTAACTTTCCCATGGTGACAGAGAAACTCGTGCATTTTCATGGTTGTATATGCACAGAATACCTCCTTGCCCTTCCTTGTCCCCATTCTGGGTCCCACTAAGAGAAACTACCAGAACTGATTTATTTCCTGTGCCAGTCCTCTTTTTTTCACTTTTCTTTCTGACAAGCGTTTGTAGATTTTACAGGCTGTAGCTATGTTTGTCTATATTTGTCATTTATCTCAAGGCTTCAACATTACAGACCCTAAGTTCACCTCATAATATCATATTCAGTCATGCTGCTTTTCAGCAAGAGAGAGCTTTAACAATCCCATATGTCTTTGAGCTCTACTGTCATAGTCACTGAGAGCTTTTTTGGTCTCCATGGCTGCCTCTTTGAGCAAAGAAAATACCCAGGCCCTATGTTTGATCTTTTACTTAACTCTTCGTATCAGTCTTGATGAAAAATGTTTTATTAGACAGCATTAGGATAATGCAATCTATCCTGAACTAACTTGCAATTACAAGAGCTTTTGATGATCTTGAATTTGCCAAGTGATTGTTAAGGTGATGCAGCTGTAACTGTCAATATATGAAAAAATATTAATATCTGTATAAACTATTTTTTAAAATCCCACACAGTCTAAGTACATGCAAGGACATAAGAGAATGCCCTCCAAAACTGTCTGTGCTTGTCTTCAGGTGAAGAATTTCTTCAGTCAGCTCAAACATACATGTATAGTTNTCCAGCAGAAAATCACTTGCCTAACTCTTGGCTTTCTGTCATCATTGCTAAGCAAACCCTGAGAGAGCATTTTAGGTTTGTGTTTAAGGAAAAAAGATGTCAGCCTTGATGTGAAATGTTGAACTGTATTCTTGTAATCGTTTGGGGCTGATGGCCACAGAGACCTAAAACAGTAATCTTGATCCACTGTGAAAAAAAATCTCAAGGCTGTAAAATCCAATAGATTACAATTAGCTATTGTAATCTAAATAACTTCATCTGTAAATAACTACACATAAGAACAGAAGTAGCTGAAGTATTGCTTATAGGCAGGTTGTAACCTATGCTAGTTCCTCTCAGATTAATAGCACCTTCATCTCTAAAAGAATATTATTCACCAGTAATTCCAGGCTTCTGCCATCATTGCTTTTCTGATTATTGAGGACTCACAGAGATAAGATATATGTGCTATGAATAATGAACCTAACTAGTCTTCAGCCAAAGTTAGATGATCTGAAGTTGCAGACTTGGGTGGTCTGCACAAGTCAGAGTTATCTGAGATTTGAACGGATTATTTAAATTTTTGCTATCTTTGACTGAATTGACAACAGAAATCACTAAACAGCAAAATATATAAAAATGTATGTATGTTATGGAGTATTGATGTAAGTATTTATTTATTAGTCATTAAGACTTCAGTGTGCTGCTTTAATTTGCAGTCCAAGTCCTTCTGCAACTGGACAGCTAGCAGTAGAGAAGACCACAAGTTGTATTTCTCTGCACATCAAGATTACTTTAGCTAAATAAATAGTTATTTGTAGTGAGATTTTGTTTAACCAATGCCATGGAGGATTCAGTTGTGAAATTTAGATTAGGCTTCAAAGCAAACTTTAACACATCTCCAGGAAGAGTAATTTCCTCTAGTGCTCTAGGCTACATCTATATGCAGTTAGAAGTATCCAATAACTATTGCGTTTCTTATCCATGTAAACATAGGCCTTTTTTTAGAGAAAACAAGAGAAGCTTATGGGCATTGATTGTTCATATTTTCTTTCCTATTACCTGAGTACTGCAAGTCTTTAGTGACTTTTAAATCTACGCTGTTAAATTTCTCTCAAGTCTAAAATAAATAAGAATTTACTATCATCTTCAGTATATGCATTATAAAGAATTAACGAGGATTTAATAAATTAATTGCATGTGTCACTCACATAAAAATGTACTATACATTACACATAGCTATGTTAAAAAACACTTTTTCAAAGTAAAGTAGTTAAAGCTGTAAGTTAGCTGAATAAAAAGCTTTCACTTAGCTCCCTTTTGTATACAACATATTTAATTACAAGATCATCTGTGACATTTTGCACAGAATAGATGATGCTGTCTAAGGAACTATTCAGCTCTGTTTGCCTATTTTCAGTGCGTGGCTCTGTTGCCATGGCCAGCAATGTCCCAAGCTCTCCATTGCCAGAGAAAGCCTTGACAGCAGTGAAAAGCAACGTCTTTTCCCCAGTCACAGCTTCAGAAACAGAACAGTGGTTTTGGCTGTAGTTTAAGAAAAACACATATGGGGCTGATACCTGTCATGAAGAATATTAACCAGAACGCATAAAAGTTGGCAAATAAATAAGCAACAAGGTCTTATGACTGTATCCAGTGCTTTAACAACAAACAGGACTATGAGTCCTGACTGCAAGTCTGTTCTCTGTACACAATTTTTTGCCTCAGAACTAGAAGGGCCTGCAGTGAGGATGTGGTTTTCTAACTTCAGAGAAGGAAGCCAGGTCATGGCTGAGATAATTAAGGAAGCTCCTGAGTGAAGTAGTAGGCCGAGTTAAAGGACAGGGGTCTTTACCTTACTCTAATTCAAGTATCCTTTCTGCTACAGAAAAAGACTGAACCCTAAGTTTTCTACAGAACATGCACTAATAGATTTTTAAGTGGGATCCAGAGTGTTAGGCAGTCTGCACCTTTGAAAGCCAGTTGGAAACTGGAGCTGCCTGTGCACTACAGGAGGAACACCACCTGCCAGGGGAATCTTCTCTGTTTGCCTTCAAGGGTGTTGCTACTCAAGTGGAATCAAAAGTGTGCAGAGCACAGTGCTCAGCAAATGAAGGACCTCACTGTTGTAGCTCAGTCAATCAGAAATGCTGTTTCCTCGAGAAGAAACAGGTTTTCTTCTGATAAAGTATTCTTACAAAGGAACTAGAAGCAATGTCAATACCATAAAGACTGGGAGCTATAAATAGAAAGAACTCGTGTCAAAGATGCATCTACATATAAGAAAGACAGAAATGAAAGTATTTTTTACCTCCCAGATACAGCACAAATGGGCAAGTTGCTGTGTTCTGTTTGAACAAGGGAGACCTATATCTTAGGTGATATTGGTCATCCTGGCAACACCATCTTCACATGGAAGAACATGTGAACAATGTATTTCTCAATCAAAAAGCAAGAAGATTATGGTGTTGGGGGCTTGGGGGGTGCTGGGAGGGGGNGGTCTGTATTTCTAAGCATTTTAACTTTCCCATGGTGACAGAGAAACTCGTGCATTTTCATGGTTGTATATGCACAGAATACCTCCTTGCCCTTCCTTGTCCCCATTCTGGGTCCCACTAAGAGAAACTACCAGAACTGATTTATTTCCTGTGCCAGTCCTCTTTTTTTCACTTTTCTTTCTGACAAGCGTTTGTAGATTTTACAGGCTGTAGCTATGTTTGTCTATATTTGTCATTTATCTCAAGGCTTCAACATTACAGACCCTAAGTTCACCTCATAATATCATATTCAGTCATGCTGCTTTTCAGCAAGAGAGAGCTTTAACAATCCCATATGTCTTTGAGCTCTACTGTCATAGTCACTGAGAGCTTTTTTGGTCTCCATGGCTGCCTCTTTGAGCAAAGAAAATACCCAGGCCCTATGTTTGATCTTTTACTTAACTCTTCGTATCAGTCTTGATGAAAAATGTTTTATTAGACAGCATTAGGATAATGCAATCTATCCTGAACTAACTTGCAATTACAAGAGCTTTTGATGATCTTGAATTTGCCAAGTGATTGTTAAGGTGATGCAGCTGTAACTGTCAATATATGAAAAAATATTAATATCTGTATAAACTATTTTTTAAAATCCCACACAGTCTAAGTACATGCAAGGACATAAGAGAATGCCCTCCAAAACTGTCTGTGCTTGTCTTCAGGTGAAGAATTTCTTCAGTCAGCTCAAACATACATGTATAGTTTTGGAGATACAAAATTCCAGCACAGGCTTTGAATAGGTACTCTTGAAAACCCCCAAATACTTCCACAAAATGTTGAAAAGCTGGCTGACAATCTAAGAGGGACTGAAATAAACTGTTAATCCTGTGATTCCTCTGTCAGCTGTGGTGTTAATCTGAAATTTATTTCCCCTTTTTTCTGGTACTAGCAACAACTAGCTTTGCTCAGAATAACCCCCACAAAACTGTTGCATATGATTTCCAATTCACATATCAAGTTTTGCAGACTTTCCACTTCTGCATCACCAGTTTTTCTTGAATTATTCAGTTCCTTCAGTTAATGGCTACCAGTGTGCTATACATGCAAGAGAGTATGTGTTATAGCTTCATTTACTTCATGCCATGTCTTAGTCATTTTTAAATTTAGATTTTTCTAAATGCTTTTCTAAATTTGTGTTGATGCCTGGTAAACAAGCTGTGAAGGATCAGTCACCATTAACACAATCTGTCTATCCTGCACCAGAGAGCCCTTGAAGGGAATTTCCAGTGTGACGCTGCAGGATGTCTTGGCTTTTTGGAATGCTACAAAGCAAATTGTAAACAGTCTTCACTATGCCAGCACAAGCAACAGCTTTGGTATCGCTTTCTGCTGAATGTGCTTCAAAAAGATTCAGTGAATGATGGTTGTTTAGGAATAGTAAGCACTGCTTACCTTCTTCCTTTAGCACTTGTATTTTTCTCCAAAACTTATATTAGCTATATTAATCACATTATTCTGTTTTACAGCCTTATGATAAGAATAATTCCAAAAATTATCAAGTTTGTTTTAACTCATCCTCCTATTCCAACTTCAATATTTCGGAGAATGCTCCTAAGCAACATACCTTTTCTAGGTACAAATGATTCATCATCACCCTCAAAGGCAACAAGCTTTATATCTGATCTGGTTTCATATGATTATGGTATACCATAATTCTGGTGAATTCTGTCTTGGCATGCTTTCTGCTCAGGAGCTGGCACTGATGACTCAACCTCACAGTCACTTCTTAGCTTCACAGATTAGATCTTAACCACCTTCAAGGAAACCGTGTGAACATCTACATACCTGCTTTTGTATTGTTCTCCATCACTGCATGAGGCTTGACTCTGTTGTAATGACTCTCAAGGATTGGGTGATTCATGTTTCTGAAGACAGATTTTTCTCTAGATATTTTCATCAGCCTAAGGACTGGTGTAAAGTTCCTAATTACAATTGCCATAGTCATAAGAGGGCCATACACCCCAAAGAAGAGGATCGTCTTCTTGACATACATTTCGTATGGGACAACAGGGGACTGTGACCATCCTATTTATTCATTTCATCACCATGTGAACAGAACGATTCAATAGCTGAAATCTATTCTTTTTCACATGCCATGTTTGAACACATAATGGGTATGTCTCAGCTGCTGGACCCAGAACTGCTTCCCTTGTTTTGGGTCTTCACGTATGTGAGCTTCATCTCCACTCCTGCTCCATCTTGTGATAGAGGTCTAGGCATTCACCACCCTTTCCCTAAGCTTTGATTTTGTGGGGAGGCTGGGTGTTCAGGCAGCAGAAGTGTCTTGGTACAATCCAGTCGATTTCTCAGTCCAGATGATCGAGATATGGAAGGTGCATACCCAGCCACCCATCTTCTGCACATCTTAGAGGCCATCTGCTAGCACTAGAATATGTCACCATTCAGATATAAAAGCTGGAGTGATAAGTATTATTCTGCAGTGTGAGCGCTCTTACCTTTCACAATATTTAAGTGTTTCCTGCTGAGTTACAAAAACAACTTAAATACTTAACAAGCAACCTTAGAATTCTTTCTGTCCTTTTTTATTATTTTTTTTTTTCACTTGAATCTCTGTCTAGTATATTTGTCACCAAAAATCGATGTCACCTACAGGTTGTAGTGAACTTCTGTAGATTTGGAGAAGACAAGGATATTTGGGGGATTTTTACATGAATAATTTAGTCTGACTTCATCATTCTCTTGATGAGAGAATGCCTTCACTAAATATTTGGTAATCTAATTTATTTTACAGTATATTATCACATGGACATTGCAAACATGCTAGCCAACCTCTTAATGCCATCATATTCCAGAATTCTTAATTGCTCTTTGCCTCCAGATTTCTTCAGACTTTAGAGTTTCAGCTCCAACAGACAGATGGTGGTTTGAAATTTGCAGCTGGTACCTAGTTTTCTGAAGAATCAATGCAAACCCTGAATTCTAGACACAGCTATTATGTACAAATTCGGAGATGACATACTGGTTGTTAGAGAGAAAGGGAATGTCTGAAACTACTGAACAGGGTTTCCCCAAACTGTGTCTCAGTGTCACACTTTCGATTTCATTGAGAAAATTTTGATAAAGAATAAGAATGGATACCTGTAACCTGAGCAAAAGCAAAATTTTCATTCTTCAGACTCTCCAAAAGTTCAGAGTTGGAACATAGTTTTACAGCTTTTGTTTAATGCTGCAAACAAGGATAACACCTGAACACCATTAATTTTATAAACTGTTCTCTTTACTTTGGCTCCTGCTCCTTCCCCTCATCTTCATTTCACAACACAAAGCCTTTAAGACAGCTCTGAAAATATTTGGTTGTCTGTTTTCAAATAGCCAGTAAAGCACACACTAGTATATGTTAACTGTCATCTTTCATTTAAAAAACCTCAAAGTGATTAAGAAAGCTTATAATATTAAATAGAATCATAGAATCATAGAATCATAGGGTTGGAAGGGACCTTAGTAGATCATCTAGTCCAACCCCCCTGCCAGAGCAGGGTCACCTAGAGCACATCACCCAGGAACGCGTCCAGGCGGGTTTTGAATGTCTCCAGTGAAGGAGACTCCACAACCTCTCTGGGCAGCCTGTTCCAGTGCTCTGTCACTCTCACAGTAAAAAATTCTTCCTTATGTTCCTCTTGAATCTCCTATGCTCCAATTTGTATCCATTACTCCTTGTCCTATCACTGGTCATCACTGAAAAAAACTTCACTCCATCGAAGTACATAGAAGGAATTAATCATTGACAATTATTTGCATCCTATTAATGGAAAAATTGAGACACAGATACCTGCAGTAAGCCAATGGTAAAGCTAAACCTGGACCATTCTGCCCTCCATCCTCTGTTCTACCTGTGCAATATACATAAACCATGACATTATGAAGTATGCAGAGCTTCAGACAATGAAAAGAATGCTTTTTGGGAAGAGTGAACTTCATTCATTCTAGCGTGCATGTGTTTGGCTAACAATAATTTTAACTATAGAACAGTGAACACTAAAATTATGCTCACATTTTATTGCTTACATTGCAGTTGCGTAGGTTTTATGAGGCTATTATTCAACAGTTAGTCTAATATAAGTTTCAAATGTATAGCTTATCTGTAATTTTGCTTTAAATTAAATTTAGGTATATTCAACATTTTTTTCTTGCTTCCCATTTTTCATTAAATCCATGCAATTCTTTAAAATTTAATAATGTGAGCTTTTTGCAAGCATTTGAGAATCTGGGTTATGTAGTTAAAACACTGTGCAAATAATTCATATGATCATGCTAATATAACTTTAGTGTTATAGTCACCTTTAAAATTTTGAGATTGTAATTCACCTACCAGGAATCCATAACCAATTGTCTTCATGTGGTCCTGGGTGACTATTCCTTATACAATTAATGACTCTGGAAACCTCTTGTTCTCCAAATACATTATAGTGTATAAAATAAATGAAGTTGCAGTTTTACCTAACGATTTTCTTACTACAACATCTGTTGGAATGTGGATTCTAGGTTGTGCTCGATTACTGCATGTGTTTACAGTGCAGAGAGAAAACTCAGCAGCTCTGTTATGTGTGAAACATCTTCCTTAGAGATACAAATATGTGGAGTTTATCTCATTGATATAGGAGTTACCTCATCACTCATGAGCAGAGTTGCTTACAATGGGTAATGGCACAGTTGTTAACTGGTGAAGTTTTACCCTGATGGCAATATCCTGCCACTGATTTTCAGGCACCATTTATTGATTCCAGAGCATATTTTGTGTAATAACTGATAGTCTTATACAGTCCCTACTTTAATGTACAATGTCAACTTAGTGGTATCCTACAAATTAGTTTTCTTGTGAAAAAAATAAGAATAGTCCATTCAGTAAAATTTTGTCTATCTTTCATAGGAAATCGTACCTTAAACTCTTACATTATTTTATGCATATATACATTATAAACAGACAAGCACAGAAGGCACTCATGGGACAACGCTGCTTTTTAAGTACATACATGCATAGACACACATGCAGTTGTTGCCACATGCACTTTGATGACCTGCTTGTCCTAAGTGAGTAGGTAATATGAAGGAGCAGGAAAGAGAAAAAGAGAAGGGAAAAAAGAAGAACATGGTGGGATGTGGGTGTGAAGAGAAAGGAAGCATCATGGTCTGGCCAGGTAACCCTCAGTGCCTTCCCTGTGAGTGAGGACCTCTCTGAAGAGCCCCTTGGAACAAGGAAGTCCTTTGATAAAATGGCAGCCATATCACTGGCACTGTGTGCGGTATCATGCAACTAAGGACAATAAGATGAGAACTCCTGTGACAGGTCTGCAGGTCAATCACCCAAAATTTCCAGTAATTAGTGAATATTGGATGGCTTAGGCTTTGAGGACAGATGTTAAGCCCCATCCTTTTAAAAAAAGTCAATTTCAGAGACATAACACCCAGATACAGTGATAATTGATGCTTTTGCTCACACTTGAAAATCTTTGCTGTAACATCTCTGCCTCATTTCCTTCTGTAAAAGAGAGACTATAGGTATTTTATCAGATTATTCTGAAGAATGCCTATTGTGCTTTGGGCTAGACTGGCCACTGAGACGAACGACAAATGCTCGCCCGCACCTCTCTCTCCAAGGAGAGGAGGGAGAGAAAGAGACTTAGGAGTTTAGAAAAAAACTAAACTACTTTAGTGAAATATTAATAGTAAAATAAAAATAAAATAATGAAATATATACAATATACACAAACCTTATCAAGCTCCCAGGATGATGACCACATCACCTGCAGGCACTGGGTAAGTCCCAGACTGTACTCATCAATGGATAGGAACTGGATTATGAGTCTGGATTCAGGAATGCACGGATCAGGATCAGAGGCAGATGAACAGCCAGAGTTCTCCTTGGAGGCAGGCCATTGAAGGAAGAGGCTGAGCGTTTTGATCCCTCAGCTTTTGTACTGAGCATGATGCAGACAGGATGGAATACCCTGTTGGTCAGTTTTGGGTCACCTGTCCTGCCCACTCCTCCCCACTGGTGCAACCCCTCTACTCTTTTCTGCTTCCGACCCTCCAACAGGGTAAATAACAAAGTTAGCTGGCCTTGGTTGTTATAGCAATAAGCATAAGCAAGAACCTCTCTGCATACCCTTCCTTGGCATAATTATAAATAATCAGACCTTATGTCTCTGAGAGGGAACAGTGTCTCCACAGTATGCTGTTAATTTCAGAGAGTTTGGAGAGTTAGAAGAGGCTTAGCTGCAAAGTCAAATTACTGAACAGAAAATTGATTGTTTTACCTCAAACCAGGACAATGCCTAATTCCTTGAAGGTGCTAAAACCCTTATAAATGAGAAGCAACCCTATGATCATGGGATTTTCTGAGATGCTTGCTTTTGTGGGTTAACTCTGGTAGGCAGCTAAACACCACAGAGCTCCTCCCTCTCTCCATCCCCAGTGGGATGAGAGAGAGAATTGGAAGGGCAAAAGTGGGAAAACTCTTGGGTTGAGTTGAAGATGTTTTAATAAGTAAAAGAGGAATAGACAAAACAAAACAAAAACAGAAACATTGATGCAAAAATCAGTCACACACAACCAGTAGACCAATGCCTCAAGCAACAGCAACCCTGGCCTTAAAGATGAAATGTCAGTAAAGTATGTTGAGTTTAATGGTACCAGGGTCTTGCTCACTGCATTATATTTATGAAAGAAATAAAAAGTATTCAAAGACAGGTGATGAAAATGGTTACAGACTACAAGGAATTTCTAAGTGGTTGAAGAAATTGAGATGATTAGGGCTGCTTAACTTAAAAAAAAAAAAAGACAAATAGACATGTCAGAGGGTATATATTTGATTCAGATAAAACAAAAAAAATTTTTGAGAAGGTCAGTATCTAACTCTTGTTTACCCTCTAACAAAACAAGAACAAAAACGTTTGATGAAATAGAAAAGCAATATACTTTTACACAGTTTGTAATTAACCTGTGGAACTGGCTGTCATGAAATATCAGTGCGCTCAAGAGTTTAAGAGCCTTTGAAAAAGGGATGATATTTTATCTGAGTAATGAGAACATCCACAGTTAATTTAGTAAAAAAATAATATTTTGGACAGGATGCAAACGTTCATGCTTTCAGATATTAACCAATTTCCATTTCAAAGTTTGAAAGAATTTTTGTCTGGAAAGATCTTTTAAAAATTCTCTGTGCACTTCACAGTTAATTTTCTATTGCCCACAGCCAGACACAGACTGTTACCACAATTGTGCAGTGTTGCATAGTGACTAGATGGTCCACTGTCTGTGTCTTGCACCCACTGTATCCAGAGATACAAGATTCCCACGCTGTGTAAGATTGTATGCTTTATATTACTCTAAGGCTTGCAGATTCCTTCTGGAAGACTTTCCAGGCTCTAGTTTACTATTGGTTTTACAATTCTATTTTCTGGATTTCAGAATTTAATTAGACTTTTAAATGGTAGAATTGGTCTCCAAAAGATGGAAGGCTCTATTCTAGAGTCTTAATATATGCGAGATTTTGGTCTTAGTCTTGCTTGCTGCTTAGTACAATGAAAATAATATTTCACTTTTTCTTATCAATACAATTCACTATTTTACCTATTGTGCCTTTTACATTCTTTGACATGACTTTCTCCTGTGACTATACTTACTCTAAACTTTTTGTTAACGAACACAATGGAAGCTTTATTCAGTCCACTCTCTCTTTCCATGGTGTTTCATTGTCTGGTTGTTTTGTAAAGAATTGTAAATGCACGAAACTATTCATTAAAATAATCCTTTCAGTTCCTACATCCTCCAGTTCTACAGATACACACACACAGAGTCATGTATTGTACCTGCAGATATCAAACTAAAAAATAAACTTTCAGAAGTCTGCTGTATTCCTACATAGAGACATTAAGCCTTTTGCATTTCTTTTTCTTAGTAAAAACTAAAGGTAGACAGGAGAGGTGAGCAAGGGAAAAAAAGATTTACTACAAAATTTCAGTATTTTTTCCTGTTGAGCAGAAGGGAAAAGGTTTCAAAAATCGTTTCAGAAGGTGAAAGGCTTGAACAACCAGCCAAAATTACTGATGTCACATTGCTTTTTCTCATTGAAGCCGAAAGCTTGACCCTTAGCCTTTCATTTCCCAAGCAACTGACTTAACTCCAACCGATTAAACAGTTCTGGAAATGGTTGTCTAACAATTTAATCCAGTAAAATAATTTGAATAGCTAACTAGGAACTGGGCAGGGTGTGCAACTGACCCTGTAAGTGGGGTTAGGATACTTGGCTGTTGCACAGGATGACTGGAGGCTTCTGACTATGACTCCAACTTTGCCTTTTCCTTTGGTTTATTGGTCATTCTGTTCTTGAAGAGGAGATGCTGAGGTCTTCAAAGCACACGTGCTAAGCTGTTACTCTGACTTACCCTTTTTAAAAGTCCATCTCTAATGACATTTTATGGAAAGCAGACTCCTAAGACTAAATGACTATCTTTGTTCTTGTTTCTTAACATCACATTTATTCTGAATGTAAATGAGAATATCTGAGTATTTGATGAAATTATCATTGAAACGACATGTTCTGTAACCCCATTAAATCTGCATTTGCAGATAAAAATATTCTGTTGAAAAATTCCCAAATGGCTTTTATAGTCAATGCATCCTGTTTTCTTGTTTTCTCTTAGAACACCTAAAATAACAACAAATTATGCTCTGTATTTTACAGATTCAGTGGTTCCTATTGTTCACAAGCCCATATATTCATGTCCTTTTATTTGTTGTTTATGCATTTTGATTGATATACAGAATAACCAAACATGTCATACAGATAGAAAATGCAGTGGTCAGATTCTGCAAAAAGTTTTAGTGCATTAATGGTCTTAATACAATTAAGGTGCAATGAGCTGGTTGAAAAAAGTGAGTATATGTTCATGTAAGTGATTGCTGAGGACCCGAACTCTTAACATGTCCAGTCAAATACTGTTAATGTGGAAGCTAGACAGTTACACAAAGGCATGAGCTGTCTGTGGCATAACACCTCCTCCATATAGGACGTTCTCAACAGTCAGTTAACTTTGGCCAGTAAAGGAGGTACATTAATATAGAGTGATGTCAGAAATACCTCTATTCAGCAAAAGCTAGTTTTCTATTTTGCAGTCTTCCTGCTGTTATCTCACTATACGCAAAATTCCACTGGTTTGCAGGATTTAAGTACTACTGAACATGAATAAAGTGCTAAGGTTGCATCTGCTGTGAATTTTGAAAAAAAATAGTTGTTTTGTTTTGGGCTCTGCCATTCCTTTGGAATAAAACTGTGTCTTTATGATAATACATAGGCCACATAATTGGTCAAAAGTATCCTTCTTCAGCTTATCATCAAACCATCTATCATGTAAACCCGACTGGGTATGGGGAGATGGACAGAGATTCTCCCCATTCCTGCTGCTGTCTCTATGGGAGGTCTATTTAGAACAAGCTTCCTGGGGATGCTCCATTAGCTTAAAACATATTGTATAGCTTTCTTTTTTTTTGTTCTTTTTCTTTTATTTTCCAGACAAAAATCTTAAAAGCTTTTAAACAACAATGGGTCCAGCAAAGATTGTTGTCTGAATTTAAAATGCAGAAAAATCAGCAGAGAGTCTCCTGTACACATGATTTCTTTCACTCTCTATTTCTTGCATTAAGCCAATTACTTAATGGACAGAAAGTTATTTTAAAATCCTTCAGAGTATGAGGAAGATTACAGAAAAATCTCCCTAAGCAATGGAAAACAATGTATAAATAATAAGAACCTAATCATTCCCTTTAATGAAAAACTGCTCACAAGGGAGGAAAGATATGCATGCATATGCACTAAAATTAAGTCATCCTACTTACATGCTCGTGTCCCCGTGAAGCATGCTCTTCAAGCACCATTCTGAAGCTTAAATGCTGCTATGCTTCATGATCCAAGACATATGTAGGGAGAAGACAGTGCTGTACTTGTGTCGGCTCATTTTTGGCAGCTTTCCTAACTACAGAAAACAAGGGGAAACTTTATCATACTATTTCTGTTTTCAAAAATTCTACAGAAACCACACATTTCTCCCTCCCCTCAGCCTCCCCCCCCCCAAAAAAAAAACAAAAACAAAAACAACCCATAACCAAAAAAACACCAAAAAAACAAAAAAAACCCCAAAACAAAATAACCCCAAACCCAAAGAAAGAAGTCTCAAACCAGCTGAGGAAGCCTGACAGTCACATTCTTGGGTACAAGCATAGAGAAGGCTAAAAGAGTTTNCCTTCCTTCCTTCCTTCCAACTTCTTTTAACCATACTAATAGTTTCTACTATTATGGAAAATCATTTAATGAAAAAATAATCCAACATTGGCAATCAGAAGGGACAAAAGCCTGCGACGGTCCAGACCGCTAGCTGCCTAACTTCTAACCAGAAAGTCTGGTTGCCAGTTTCAGAAATAATTTTGTAGTTTGAATTGTTTGTTAGCATGAGGGGGAAAAAAGTCACCTTTATGGCAAAACACTGAACTATACCACCACAAATATTCAGAAAGTAATGCATGACTTCCTCTGCCCCCTATCCCCCCCCAATTATATATTTTTTTTCACATACAATTTATAGTGAATCTCAGAATATTGCAGTCAATTCTGTTTCACCAACAGCTCTTACCATTCTGCTTTCTTGGTGTCCAACAGCAGCAGCTGTTTTCTTGGCAGAGTCACAGGTTATTCCCTAACACCTCGTTGAGCTGCAGTTCCTTCCTGCACAGAATAGGCAGACACTTTCCAAAACAACTTTATGCAGATTAAATTCTGACCATGTCTTGGTTGATGAGGTGAATGCTTGACAGAAATACCTTCTCAATTACCATGTTTTGAACCATTCTTATGTCTTCCAGGAGCTGCAACAGTGGGTTCACTTCACAGTAGAAAAAGCATAACTGGTGAGCCATTGAGTGCAACTAGGGCAGAACGTTTTGGTTTGAACAGGTTTAAACCCATTAGAGAAAATATTGGCTTAAACAACTGGTCTTTTTACAAAAAAAGTGTGGATTTCAGGTGGGGCGGGGAGGGGGGGAGTTGAGGAGGCAAAACTGACATCTGTGGGATGAAAGAAGAAGGTGGAAGGTAATGTTATTCAAAAGCATGTTGTCCACGAAGGAGTGGAGGTGTGTGGGAGCTGAAGTTCATGCTTATAAAATGTTGATTAAGTGTCTGCTTGTCTTGAGTCCTTTCAAGCAAGTCCTTTCACTGACATCAGTAAGTTTTTACCCCTATCTTTGTTGTCTGAAGTGTATAATTATTTAGTGCTGAAGATCTAAGGAATGTAATATTTGATTCAAAACTCTTTTCATTACAGTATTCTGTGGCTATATAATGAGTGTTTGAAGGGAAAAAAAGAGGTTTCTGTTTCCTACCATCAAATCAAGTTATGCAGTGAAATGATTTCTGTGTCCAAAAGACCTGTTGAACACACCAGTCCCGTATTTATTTTGCACAGAATGTCTGGAGGTGTTTTGTTTTTCTCTCACGTAATTTATTTGTGCTGTACAAGTATATTGCATCCTCTACCACCCTCTTTCTAAGAATGTGAATACAGCACTTCATTATTAGGATTGCAATTCTAAGAAATTAATTTTTGTGGAAGAAAGAGGGAATATCCCCAATTAATTAACTAATGTTCTATTTTGTTCCCTAAATTCTCCTTTAGTAGTTTGTGTGCATAGATGAAAAGGAGTCAAAGTTGCCATAAGGTTTAGTACATTTCACTTGTACATCCTCTGTGAATTTATCCCATGACAAAGAAAAATTTTCCAGACTGAACAGAGCTGTTACAATCCCCTCAGTTGTTAATGTGTTCTCATGAGGGGACTTCAGCCACACAGATATCTGCTGTGTAGACCACACGGCAAGGCACTCACAGTCCAGGAGGCTCTTCCAGTGTATTGGTGATAACTTTTTAACACAAGTGGTGCAGGAATCGACAAGGAGAGGAGCACTCATGGACCTAGTATTAACAAACACGGAGGGACTGGTGGAGGACATTAAGGTGGAAGACATTAAGGTTGGGGGCACCCTAGGATGTAGCAATCATGAAAAGATAGAGTTCAGGATCATGGGTACCACACACAAAACAACAAATAAAATCACAACCCTCGACTTCAGGAGGGTTAACTTTGA
>VXBO01011159.1:160030-193226 GCA_013400135.1 Rhinoptilus africanus | reverse complement strand
GGATACGAGGCTTTAGGGGAAAGGAAAGATGAGGTGCACATGTATGTGCTGGGTGGCTTTAATAGGTGGAGAGTTCAAGCTCCCGGTCAGACTGTCAAGGAACCATGCAGCCTGGTTAGTTTTCTGATAAGCGTTCCTGTTGCTGTAGTGCTCTGTTCGCACTAATGTCGCTTCTTACAAATGACACTTCTTTATCTTGTATCCATTAAAAATACTCAGGAAACCATGTGTACTGTGTCTGTGTATCAGGAGGTTGGTGTTCTGCTTCTTTTTACAAAGGTATGTAGTGATAGAACAAAGGCTAATGACTAAACTGAAGGAGGGTAGGTTTAGATGGGAGATCGGGNTTCGTTCTGCCTGTGCTCTTCTGTTCTCCAGCCAGTTCTCTCCTTAGCTTTGGGAAGCAGAACTGGTGTGCAGTAAATACACCAAGTCTTCAGTTCTTGTTTTCCTCATAAAGCTGTGGAGAAACTGAAATTAGGGACACTGTCTAGAGTTAGTTGCCAGAAGCATCATTCCCCTTCACGTAGTGTATGTGTGCTGATTCTTGGCCATGTCAAGGTACGGGGAGGACCCATCCACGTCACNACCCAAACCATTCCATGATTCTGAAGAACGGCAGAGACTCCTCATCTTGGTCACTCCTTGCTGATCTTTTGGCCACTGGATGTGTTCCTAGCTGGGAGCTAGTTTGGCACAGAGCTTGTTCTTACAAAAACTGTGTGTGTCTACATAAAAACAAAAGCTCTGCCAGAATCTCCTGGCATCCTTGGAATGAAGCTTGAAAGTTAACAATCCCAAGGCCTCCTGAAATCTTTTGGTTCTGTCCTCCATTCATTCAACACATTCTTAGTGATGGGCTTTACAGTTACCTCTCTGTATAAAATGTTCTGTGTGGTTTGAATCCATATAAGGATCTTGCTGTCAAATCCACAGCGATCATCAAAGGCCTTTTTCTGAAGGAGAGCTTCCATAAGAATGCTTCTGAGATTATGCAAGTTGGCTATTTTTGAAATATTGGCACCAGAGCTACTTGCTCTGAATTCCTCTTTCCCCTTTATAGGGAGGCCGTAACTAGTTCTGATTCTAAAAACAAAACAAAAACAACCTCCCCCTCGAATTGCTCGTTAGAGGCAGCTTGGAAAAACAATGACAGCTTTAAATATGTTGGACAGGAAACCTTATTTGAGTCCCCATCTTGCAAAGGATAATGTTTAGTGTTGTAATTTTGCTTGAAATTTGCCCCAGAAACAAAATTGGTATGTGGACTGATGAGATGTTGCTGTCACTGGCCATGTTGGGTCTAGCAGTTGAGTCAACTGTAGTAGTTTGGATAGTCCTCGTTAAGAAATCTCTTCTAAAACCTTGATGCTTTTATTAAAAAATGCATAAGTACTTCCTACCACAGTGTAACAATATTTTTGTAAAAGCACTTAAGTGTAGATTCGATTGAGCTTCAGCACACAGTTAAGAATGGGGTTCTTTGGGTTTTTAACTTAGTTGTACTGCTCTTGGGAGATAAAAGCTGTGGTCGCCATCCACTTTTTGTATCCTCAGATAAGGACAAACATTCTTCCTTTCGGAGTCTGCCAGATGTATTTTGAGCTGTTGTGCTCAGTGTTAATGCTGGAGTAGAACAGGAAGACAGCCTCAGGTCCCTTCCAGCCTGGGCTGTGCTGTGGTTCTTGCCCTCCTGTGTCCTTGGTGGCTTGCCCAGCCTGACCAGTTGGTTCATGGCACAGTTGTTTGTAGGGAAGAACGTTGCGTTGGTTATCATGGCCCCAAACCTCCCAGCAGCTTGTATTTTTCCAGGCAGTTGGTAGGATTGGAAAACCAATAGAGTTTGAGACAAAGGGAAAACAGGCTTACCCTACTCAAATGAACTGTTCAGCTGCCGTCGTAGCTTCTGAGTTGTGGCCAGTTGGTGCCAAATAATTATATGCTCTCAGCTGGAAAGAGGCTGCCTCATTCCCTCCAGCAGAATATAAAATTAATTTCCTGTGATTGTCCGCTCAGCCCTACTTGAATATCCTGTTTGGGAGGGTTTTTTTTGAACTGTCAAAAGGTTGAAGTCAAGGCCAGTGATGAGCTCCTCTGCTTTGTGAGCAACTTGAGAATTCTCTGGTGGGGTCGTGGTGGCACTCTGCAATCCTGGAGCTCACCAGGCTCAGGGAAAAGGGACTCGTGTGGGTCTCTTGTGCCCTGGATTTCTGCCATTCATCTCCCGTTCCCCTGGTAGACCTGAGCTGGCCCTTGAGCTTTTGGCCCCATCTGTTGGTGCAAGACCCTCTCCATGCATGTGACAAAATCCAATAGCTATTGATGTCCAAGGGTGCAAGGAAGTTAAGTTTAAAAGTAACAAGAATATACATAGTTATCCTTTGGTTTTTTTTGTTTTCTCTCTCTCTCTGGTGCTTGGCAAGTGTTTTGCCAAGTTCAACCTTGCAGAAAGCAGCAGCCTGGGCTGTAGGATAGAAATGTTACTAGCTGGAGTTGTTGCTGGTGGTATCTCCGCTTCGGCGCACAAGTGACGGCCGCAACTGAAACAGGGATCGAAGTCCTCGTTCGATTAAAGACTGCGTTTGCGTTCCTGGCGAAGGCAGCCCTGAGTGAAGGGAGGCTGGTGCTGCAGGCAGTTACTGATTGCCGTGCCCCACTAGTTTTAAACCAACGTAAACTTTGCCTCCTCTACTGAAAGATCTTCACAGCATTGCCCAGCTGTCAGCCCTAACCCCATCCCAACAGAATTAGCCTTAAAACAGGAATGTGGGCGCCTTGATAAGTCTTTTATAATCCTCTGCAGTCAGGAAAACACAGTGCACGTGCCAAAACTGTAAGTGTAAGACCACTGGTGTGAATGGATGGAGCTGCCAAAATAAATACGCTGCAGGAAGAGATCTGGAGAGAGAGTTAGTGCTTTGGGCACCTTGAGGTGTAATGCATGAGGTAACTGGGGGGTGAACTATGCCTGCTTACAGAAGAAAATCAAATGCCTTAATCTAGTCGCGTCACAGACGCGCTCCCCCCTCGCTTGTCTGTGAGGATGCTAGTATGGAAGGAATCGGATTATCGTCAGGAGCTCTGACATATCCAGTCTTCCTCGCTTTGCAGTAGCTCGTTCGCCTTTCCTTTGAGGTAATGGAGTGGAGCAGAAGAGGAGGCAGGCAGCGGGAGACGCCAGGCTTGATAAAATAGTGGTGTAGGTGTATTCAGTGTTGTCTTCAGGCGTTTTGAGCTTGAAGTAATTTTCAAGTTGTTGTGTGCTCTCTCTTCCCATTGTAGCTGGAGGGCTGCAACGCTTGGAAACAAATGCAGCGCCTTTTCCATAAAGCCTCAGAAACTCGCATGATTAAGAAAGCAAATAGTAGAAGACCTGCCTGTCCTTTCCTTTGGGATAAATTCACCTTAACGTAAACTCTCAGTAAAGGGAATTCTTTTTTCTGAGCTGATGACAAAGGTGCTTGCAAGATTACAGCCTTCATTTCAAAATAGTGATCTTATATCTGTGTGTGTATATACACAGAGAGGGTCTTCTGAGTGGTAGCTTGCCTGGGATTTGCGGCCCTTCCTGTAAAACATGAATGTCTACCAAAAAAAAAGGAGGAAGGGAAAAAACTGGCAAGTAAATGGTATCCACTAAGAGGAAATAACATTATTAACGGTTCAGATACATCAAAAGGTTTTAAAAATCCTGTTTTCTCCTCTGAGCAGAAGGCTTTTTTCTCCCTAGGAGAGCCTGCAGCACCATCTCTCTGTAGCTCAGGCTTTCCCTTTCAGTAGCGTGTCTGTAATTGTCCCTGTGCTTTTGTAGGCACGACTAATACTGCAACTTGAGCTCCTGTTTCCTGCAGGGAAAACCTCCCGAAGATGAGATTCGGTTCAGTTTTGCAGCATCCGCTTCCTGTCGCGTACAGCGAGGAGTTATTCATGTCTTACGGCAGCTGGTCATCTAAGTACTTGTCTCTAATCAGCTGCTTGGTGAAAGGTAACTTTGAATTAATTTTGAGTGAGGATTAAACTGTGGTGTCAGACCAGGAATTTAAGCCTCTGGAATTTTCAGTGATACTAAGCCTGATGTAATTCTTCAGTTGGGGTGCTCTAAACCAAAAGCGGCCCTAATTTGGTTTAGCTTTCTTGCTTGTGGTCCCATGTAGAAAACCTTTGGTTAATTTTTTTTGCCTCCAGTCATCCTAATCTGACTGTCAGAGGTTTTACCAACTGGAATATACCTGCTGTGGAGCTAAATGCTGATTTCCTCTGCAATCTTGGATATTGAGAATTTTATAGAGACGCTGCGTTGTCTATTAGAAGCTTAATTGATGGCTGAGCTTTGAATCAAAAAGATGTAAGCATAAGATTTTTCTTGTTGTGGGGAGGCTCTTGCCAGATATGAATAACCTGAAACCACATAACATGCTTTAGGTAGTACTCCGGAACATCTGCTGATTGGTAACGCACACCCTTAGTAAGCCACCCCCATCTGGTTTTTATTCAAGTTCCATCCTGCTGGCTTTGAGCCCTCTATCACTTTGCATATTAGCATGCGAGGGAGGGAGATGCGGAGCTAATGAGGCTTTATGCTGGTGGAAGTGGAATGTCTAATCTTCAGCAACTTTAACTGCTACCTATCTCTTAAGAGACTTTACTGGAGGGGAAAAAAGTCTAACTTGATCCACTCATTTCTGTTGTTATTAGGCCCTTAATGAAGCAGGAAACTGTTGCTGAGGCTGTCCCTTCCTGGCTGGGATGGATGCTTTTGGATCCGGCATCCAACAGAGCAGTGGAACCAGCTGGGTGGCAGTTGAGAAGCACCGTGACAGGGGCAAGGTGCCTACAGGGCAATAAACAAATGAGAGAGCCATCATGTCACCCTGCTGCTTTTTCTCCTTTCGGTTCTCACTTTCGATGTTTCTTGGGTTACAGATATGTTAATAATGACTTCCACTGACTTTCTTCACAAGGAAATTCTCCTGGGCTGGTGCTGAAGTCCTTTGAAGTGGTTTATTCCATGTAAATTACTACAGAAGTTAGTGACATATGCTTGTGCTCAGGTAGGAGGACAGGAGCCAAAGCCAGTTTCAGCTCATGGTGATAGTTATTTGGAAAATCCTGCAGGGCTATTTACGTGGGATTGCTTTGGTAAGTGGAAAACATTCACGTTAGTTACAACACACAGCAAAATGTATAGTTATTGAAATGTGCATATCGAGGATAACTAACTCTCAAACCTTTTTAATCTGTTTACTTTGCCACCAGACCAGGAACAGAAACCTCTCAATTGTTTGAGCTGTGCTAGTGTGCCTTAGTTTTAATAGCCAGCTTTATTGTGTCTCTCTGGCTGTGACAAATAATATCTACTGCATTGAAGTAAATCTTGGTCTCTTCAGTCTCTATACTGCAACAAGTCTTGTCTTGCTATGCGGAAAATGGGGATTAGCCATCTTCAAGGACTGAAACGGACTTGTTTAGCTCTTGTATGGTCTCTTCATAAGAAAAAAAACTTAATAAGGAATGATTTTTGCAGCAGGTGAACAAGTAGGATGAAGTTAAGACACTTGCTAGCCAGATGCTAGTGGAGGTGAATTCCTCCGAGGAACGGTCCATCCCTTAAGTGTTGCTTTTCTGGAGAATGGTTGCAGTTTTGGGAAAAGGCTGCTGTGGGTGACATGCTCTTCTCCCAGTCCCAATCACTGATGTCCCTGTCCCTCAGTGATGATTTTCGTGCTCTGTTTCCCTGACGCGTGTTCCTATGGCTGATGTGTTGGATGCGATAATAGTGATGCCTTTCTCCCTCTCTCCTTCCAGGTCATCACCGCTTCTTCTTCCTTCTAGTTTCTGTTGACGCTGTAACTTTTGTCTAATATTACTAAAAAATCTCAACGCTGCTGTGCTTCCACCCTTCTAAACAGGATGGAAACATCCGTACAAGGTGCTGATTGCCATTTGATAGTGTGCTGTTAAGTCAGGTAATAAACCCTTGTCTATGGTAGGCTTGTGTAGACAAACACAGCTCCTGTCAACGCTGAAGGCTGGAGAAGTTTCTAGTTTCATGCCAGTTCTGGATATAAAGAAATAGTTCTGCTGAGGAAAGGGTTTTAAGGAGAGAAACAAGGTCAATATTTCCAGTAGAAATTCTGTAAGAGTCGTCATGAATTTCGGCATCTTAAAAGTTGGAGTCAATCATGCAGCACTAGTCTAATTTGAAGTGATGAAGGATCCTTGAGCGCTGCCCGAGATGAGAGTTGGCACCTTAATGATGCTCTGGTATCAACTGTAAATATCTTTGATCTTTAAAGGAGGAGTCATGAGTTGAGACTTTGAACTCCCCTGGAACTGCATCTTCTACTGGCTGCCTTGAAAGCCTTGGTGTAAGACACCAGCTCGGGGTACTTCCAGGAATACGGAGGAATAACTGTCTGATTACATCCCTTTATTATTTCCTTGGGAGAGCTGAACCTTGAAGGGCACATTAAGGCCCATCAGTCAGAGTCATGCCAGCAGTGGCAGCCTCATGTGGGCGCCTACCCTTTTTCTCAGATATAAATCTATAGTCTCTTAAGATTTTTATTTATGTCGCTGCTTGCAAGTGCCTTAACCCAGAGATACTTTTACTTAGCCTTTGGATATTATACCTATTGTGCGAGACTAAGTTCTTGTTCAGACTGTAATCACTGTTTCCATCCTTCTCTTTCCTCGTATGATTTGTCTCTCGATTAGAGATCAAAGATGCGTTGCTTTTTTGGAGAAAGCGCTTCTCTTTGCAATAGATAACACTTCTGTTTCCTTCCGCTCCGTGGAGTTGTTGGTGTGTCTCGAGTTCAGGAGAGATGGCAGCTTTTTCAAGCAGAGCTCTCTGCTTTTGTTGTTTATTCCTCCTCCCCCCCATATGGTGGTACTCCCCAGTTCAGACTTGAGTAACTTCAAAGCTTGCAGCATTGAGGTAAGTGATGAGGACTCAGACAGGATTTCTGGAAAAGCAGAGAACATTCTTATTCCTGTTCTGGGAACAGAGACTTTATTCGCCTCTCCTAGAGAGAGAAAGGAATTTTGTTCAGCTCATAACATACCTTTTTCTAAGTTTTTGAATATAATCCATACTTGAGGAAATGTCTTTTTAATTATTATTATTTTTATAATCTAACAGGATTCTGAAGTCATTTTGGCTTTCCATGCACAGATTAAAGGGGATGGGCAAGGGTTTTTGCATTGCTTGAGCTTCACCTAATCCTTCTGCTGTGGAGTTTTTGTGCTTAGATGACTTACAATGAACTGATGAACTTAAAATGTCTGGTGACTTATGATGAACTATCAGCTTCAGAGCTTATAGTTGATCCTTTAGCTCTAGACTCTGCTTCTGGCTGACCCCGGAGACCTGCTATCCTTTGGAAGCTTGTCTTCCTCCTGCAGGGAAAGGATGGGGATGAGAAGCAATATTGCCAAGGTCTTCCTTGTTACTGGGTTATTGATGGAAAGCTAGAGGTTCTGCAGAAGAATGGCACTAGTAAGCCTCTATCCATGTAAATAAATGAGTGCGCAGGACTTACTAGTGTAGCACTGAGGAACAGTTTCTTCCCCTGTGCATCCTTTGGTGCACGTCTAGAGAACGTTTCTGTTTCACCACTGACTGCTTTCTTGATGTTCTGCTGATTTTGTGAACACCACACTTTGTTGTGGCCTTTAAGTTCTCATACAATACTGTACCTAACAAGTATTCTTAGCCAAGCTTTGTGATCTTGTAAATCATGGCTTAAAGAGTTGAGTGTGGGGAGTTTTGGTTGTTCAGATAATGCATCTGTAAAATGACCTGTCTTCTGATGAGTAGTGTGCTGTGCTGGCAGGGGTTTTAGAGGCTTTATCCTGGCTTTGGGAGCAAGACGGATTGTGCAAGTGGTGGTAGACGGTATTGCCTGGGCACTGCCCCGCAGCTGTTGCTGTGTCAGCAGATGTAGGCAAAAATTAAGGTAATTGTGGCATTGCTGAATGTGCAGTGGCTAATATAGTGTAACGCTTTCTTAAAATAAAGTGTGTAACATGCTAATCCTGTGAAAAATGTCTGCAGCTGTTGTAAAGCAAAAAAGTTTTTCTATTAAAAAATGAGGTGAAATGCTGTAGGAACTGAAACGCTTCACTTGGGTCAACAGATTGTCCCCGAGCTCGCTTCCTATTAGTATAAAAAAAAAAAAGGTGAATGGAGGTTTGCAATGTACCATGAGGCTTTGATTACACTGAATAACCATAATGATAAATTGTACGCTGAAAGCCGTGAATTGTGGTGCAGAATGCTGAGGAACAAATAACAGTATACTGTGAGTTAATATTCTATTAAAGGTCTGTTAAGAGACTTAGCTGTGTGGCAAATTGAGACCTTAACGTATTTAGTTCCTTTGCAGGGCTCTGCACGCTATGAGAAAATAAGCGGGTTGCAGAAATGCCTTCAGCGTATCTGTTATTTTGCCTCCTCTTTTCAGATTTTGTTGTCAAGAAAGCAGTTGGCATACTGGAGTGAAAAAGGTATAAATACCTGCCAGCTTCAGACAGGGCGTCTTAAGATTTCAAATCCAGATTAGCAGCTGTTTGTGTTGCCTTCAGGCTCCACTTCTTGGTTGCCTTTGGCTCCTGAATTGTGTGATGTGCCAGGTGAGAAATGCAGGAGAGTCTAATAGTTGTTGTGCTGTCCTCTTGCGATATCACCTGCCTTTTCTGTAATGCTTCTTGCTCTTTTATCATCTCTGCTGCTTTGAAACAAGCACACACTGGAAGAATACTCCTGGGGACAAACCTAGATGTGATCTGCTGTCCCCAAAAGACAAGAAGAAAGCCTTTTCCTGCATAGGGGAAGAAAAAAAAAAATTAATTATCTGGGATCTTGGGTACCTGAATTGTTTTCAAATAAATGTGTTGCACTTGAAAATGCAGGGCAGTGGAGGTACCAAGGCTGGCTGAAATGGAAATCTAAAACTGCTGGAATCTGAGAGGTAAAAGGGAGATGACTTGTTTTTCATGGTGTTGTCCTAAAAATTGTGTGATTTGGTGAATTTGGGTTTTGGCACAATGATATTTTTCTTTAACATTTTGGACTATAAGCTACTACCCAGAACAGCTGAGGCTATAAAGAAGCATTTAGAAGAAAAAGTGAGAATTTAGGGATTCTACCATGAAATTAGGAGAAAACAAGAAACCCGAGTGTTACTTAAAAAAACCACCTTGTGTCTTGTTAAAAAAGGTACCACTGAATTTTTAAATTTTAACGGTATTAGATTGTGGTTAACCAAACAGAAAATTGCTTTCTTGCTGTGTCCTTCCTATGGTGTCAGTAAATCCGACAAAACACTGCAGTCTTGCTTCCCTCTTCTTTGTGGAGGGAGCGTTTAGTTTTGTGTCATAAACGCTGCGAAGATGGACTTTGTGCGTTATGTTCTTGGCTCTGCGTGACTTGAGGATACCTAGCAAGTAGTCTTTGGTCACTGCAATTGTCCTGCTGGAAGTCTGCCCGCTCTCCGTTTTGGCTCTTTGTCCTCGATGGCAAAATAGGAAAATGCTCGACGTTTAATGTGCAGTTAATGGAGAGGCTGACAACAAAACCAGAGGCTGTTGAACTGGCTGCGAGGGGCCCTGTGGAAGTGCCGGGCTTTCAGCTTGGGCGCCCCACAGCATGCAGGACGAACGCGGCTTAGAACCAGAGACCGAGCTATTGATTTCATACGTTACAGCTGTTAAATACTTATGCTGACTAATATTTAGCCCATGAAAAGATCCTGCAGTAATCCTCTGTCTCCCCTGAGGATGCGGAGTAGCAAGGAGAGAAGAGCAGCAGCTGTGACTTCATGCGTAACTGGCTCGTGAATTCTTCAGAGGCATGTTGTCCCCTTTCCCTTGAAAAAATCTTTCACTTTCTCTTCCTGCAGCCAAAAACTTGTAATTCCCTGCAGCTTTATTAGCGAGTAAAGATTTCTTTTAGGCATAGGTAGACAAAACTGAACGTAGTAGCAACCAACATGCAATCAGTTCTGCTAACAGTGGAATTGATGTGCTCTGCTTTCCAAAATGTATGCTTTTTTTTGTGATGACTTGCATAGTAAGTTCTCTTTGCACGTCGTTAATTATAAATGCTGATAGTAATAATAATAAAGTAAAATTAAGATTTACTGGGACTTGGTCCCATACCTGCAAAGCAGGTATGGCTGTTTGTTGGAAGAGCTGTTTCCGTAGCGTGTCTGTAGTAGGTGGGATGCTTTATCGAAGTGACCTGGGCTTGAGTCTCCGTTCACAGAACTGCGTAGGCATTTTGCATTATTTATTGAAGAAAATGCGTAATCAGGGCTGACTTTCTATTTCTGTCTTAAAGCAACAACGCTGCCACAGTGAGGGTAACCTTTCCGAGCTCCAAATGCAAAATGAAATGCTAGCGCTGTTTCCAAATCTGTTTATTCTAAGCTTTGTTACATGCATTTTATTTCTCTAAACCCTAGGGTTCACAAATGGCATGCGGAAATATTGCCGTCTCTTAAACATGAGTTTCCTACTTCAGTGGCTGCAGTGAAAATGATTAAAGCGTGATGTGACTCTCCTCCTTGAAGACGCACCGAGTGAGGACAGCACTAATGCTTGTCATCCCACTTGTATATTCCTTAATTCACAGGGCTGACTGGAACAGCTTAGTGAGCTCCATCAAGTGTATTTAGAATAAATAACCACGGTACGTAGTTTGGAAGCCGTATTGGAATGGACTGTCGCTTTAAACTATAGGCTCTTCAGGACAGGGCTTTTTATGCCGCACAGCCCAGGATGCAATGGATCTGATAACCTGTCCTGGTTGCTGTGAGAGGAGACGCAGAGACTTGCTTCTTTATAAGCTGCTTAGACAAAAGACAAAGCTGTGGGGCTAATTGCCTTCTTCATGTTTTGCCACATGCCGCTGCTCTGTGGTGTTATTTTGTATTGGCACTTACTGTATAGAATTTTAAAAAAATTCTCTTTCCAAGGCTGTCTCTGGCGAAGTATCTTCATGCTCAGAAGGAGGTGGCTAGTCGAGACAGATAGCTTCGTACGAACCCTTGCAGAGGGGAGAGGGTGGCTGTAATAGGAGATATAATGAAGTATGTGAAAAGAAAAATCATTATTCGACTAGGCAGGCAGCTGCCCAGCATAGAAATTTGGCATCTAGTATCTTTGACCCTATAGGAGTTTGTCTTGGACCACGGATGGCTTTTCCGTGCTAGCAGCGTGCTTGGAGAGTGATGGGTGAGTCATTCTGGAAATTGGGAATGCCTTCTGATGGGAACTTTTTTTAATGGTGCTAGATGGGTTTTCAGCTTGGCTCTCGGTATTCAGCTGAGCCACGGGGGAGCCAAAGAACATCACGTGGCAAGGACTTGGATGGCTTTCTAAGCTTTAATGAAAAGAAAACTAAAATTGCAGTTTTGCTGACGCTGCCTCGTAATAAGAGACCATTAGAGTGATCAAACAGTCTCAGAAAGCAAACTGGGGAAGGAGCTGTTGCTCACACAATGACACGTCTTGCCTAGCAGCAAACGGTGGTTTGTAATGTCTTTTGCCGTTTACTGTGTGTTAATATATATGTATATGCACTGTTGTGTACCTGAAGGTATGGATCCTCACATTCCATGGCTGGTGTGAAAAAGGAGGGCGAAAGATGGGAATAACCTTTGCTTGGCCTAATGCAACGTAGCAGGGCCTGCATGACCAGCCTGCTGCTGCTCTCCTGGCTTTTGTAGGTATTATGAAATCAGGGAAACAAGTTCACAAAAGATTATTTTTAACCTGCTTGTTTCATCTTAAATTGAGACTGAAGGCACAAAATGCTTTTGGCTGTTGATAGCGCGGTCAAGCACTCTTCAAATTCATCAGCTCAAAAACTGCCATCACTGTGTTGTTTTTTCCAACATCAAGATGGTCCTTCAGCTCCTGAAATGGGAAAGAGTGAGGCTGCTCACCCTGGATAGCCTTGGAACAGGGGACAAAACTCTTCGGAGGAGAGCCTGATTTCATCTCTGTCTGCTTAACAAAACAGTCCTGGGCTAAGATGTTGCTTCCCAAGTGTTTACGATGACAGTTTATTGCCATAAATGAATTTCCACTGTCCTTTCAGAGATTTTTGTATGTAACTAGTGGAAATAAGATAGCGGCTAGATTCTTTCCAGCAGGTTTAACTGCACAAATAGATGCTACCTCCCCCCAAAAATTATATCCAAGTGAGATGAGCAATATAAAATCCCTTGGCTTTAGGGCACAGTCACGCAATGTGTGGGTGTTCTGATTTTCTTGTATTTTAATAAGCGTTGAGAAGACTCGGTGTTTTCCACAGTTGAAGTGCATCTTCTCCAAAGTCAAGACCATCTTCTTGAGCTTCCTGGAGGTCACTCAGCACTGAACAGGTTTCCTCTTGGTCTGACAGCCTCATAAAAACACGATAGCTTTCTCTTACAAGAGAAGTGGTAGCCACAGGGCACTGGGACTCCGCCGAGCCGCTGGCAGCCCAGGGTATAATTGCACAATTTGTGGGAATTGTGGTAACAGGGAACAAGTAGATGGCACAAGAATTGTTGGCTTACTTGAGTATTTTCTTTGTGCTAGTATAGGAACTGAAAACTGTGGCTTTATTGTTAGACTTGAAAGTTGAAGTTCTTCTATGAGTTGGGGGGGAAAATTGCCTTAAAATCTGTGTCTTTGTAGAAAAACTGAAGACATTGGCTACGCTGTAGCCAGCAGAATGGGATCATATTGTACGTTGTGAGGTTGCCCTACATAAATGCATAAAAAGAGAATTTTATTTTTCTGAAAGTCATCCCTTGAGTATCACAAGGCGGGGGAAATTCAGTTGAGATGTTTTTAACGTGAACATACAACGTTAGTCGAGTATGCTGCCAAAAATTGTCTACAAACCCACACCGAAATAGTTCAGGGTATGTTTTCCCATTCCCAATGTGTTTCCCGTTCTGCACAGCTTCTTTTATAAATATCTTGAAAGCTGTTGTTTTGGCGCTGCTGTGTGTGCCTGTCTCAAAGTCGCTGGGGTTTACCTGAAGAGTAAGAGGTCGCAGGGCACTCGGGGAGGTTGGCACAGGCTGCAGCGAGCCTAACGCAGCTCGCACGGAGCAGATGCTTAACGCGCTGTCAGAGCAGAGCTAATGGAAAACCACTTCTGGTGCGTGTGCGAGCCATTCGGAGCACGTGAAGTGGATGGGGTGGCTTTTCCTAGAAGGATGAAGGCAGTGTGGTATGGACAACTGTGGATACATACATGAGGAAAGCTGCTGAACACCATTATTTTTTTTCTTTCCTGGAGCTGATCCTTCCAATTGGGCTGAGATAAGAGACTACAGCTATAAAGCAGTATTTTTTTTTTTCTTCTCCTGAGTGTGTTATCTTTTAGCTGCATATCTGTTAAGCCATCTTTAAGTGAAAGCAAAAAATCTCGCGTGAGGATGGTTACGTTCTTAATGCTGGTCGCTAGTATTAAACTTAGCCCTTCCTATAGAGGGCCAGAAATATCTATAGGGTGATAAGGCAATGAAAACGGTTTAACTTGTAATATCTGTGTAAGACAGCTGACAGCAGCTGCCATTAATTTGTGTGAAATGCCTTCGGTTTGACTTGCATGCTTGTTGGGAAGCCAAATTAAAGAGCATCCTGCAAAAGACACTTAGATATAGATAAGCTCTCTAATGATGGATGTAAAAACCATTGAGTCAAGCTTTGCAGCAGTGTTGTCCATGTTGACTTACAATTAACAAGGAGGTGTAATTGCCTGGAATGCTCGCCCATGTGGAGATGTGTTTGGGCAGGCTTCTCCTGTAAATACTTACGAAGAAATTCATGCTTTTGTTCTTCCCTTTCGGCTGTATCACAGAATGCCATGTTCTTTTTCACAGCTATTGATTGGAATATTTTTGTATCCTTGATATTCCATTTAAAGCCATAGTAAAAAGATGCTAGAAATAACGCTTTAAAAAAGCAGTTTGTTCCTTGTTTGGTTTTTTTTTTCTGAGCTGCCTACCCAAAAAACCATCCCATCAGAGATGTGGCTGCCTTGGATTTGACTGAAAGAATAGTGGCAGCTCCAGGCGACAGCTAGTCACTATCTGAGGAGTTAGGAAAAGGCTAGCAGTTTATAATCCTCCGAGATACCCCATCGTCGTCGTCTTCCTATTATCCTGATTAACCTTTGACCAAATGGCTCTCTTGAGGTTATTTTCAAGACAAAAAATAAAATAATCTCCCCCCCCCCCCCCTTTTTTTTTGGTGACCGAGTTGTGAATTTTGTTGGTATGGAGCTAAAAGAACCTGCGGGTGAGATGGCTGCAGTGGCATGGGAAGGTGACAAGTTGCAGCTGTGTGTTTGTGTTTGGGGGGGTCCCGATTTACATCCCCCTCTGTGCCCTGTAGTTTAGCCTCAGAAGGCTGCCGACCTGCAATGGGAGTATCCGTTGGGAAGTCACAATCTCCTCGAGAGCAGAAGAGGTACCTAAACACCACAGGATGACCAGCAGGCATTTAAATATCCTCGCTCGGGTAAATGAAGCCCTGAAGATGGCTCTGAGTATTTTGGAAAGAAACACCCGCGTTCCCCCTGCTCCTTCTTATGAAAAGTGTTTGTGTTGCATTTCAGATGCCTTTCTGGAGAAGATAAAGCAACCTTTGATGAGTGAAATGACTCAAGAAACTTTTATTAGTCTAATAGCTGAGACCTCAGCTGGTTTCACTGGAGCCCAGCCCTGGGTGGCTCTCGGGGTGGTAGGGCTTTCCCTCTTTAACAGTAGGGACAGCTGTTGTCAAGATCTCAAATGTGAAAATTGTCGTTGAGAATTGGTTGGGACTTCCTCATAGTGCCCTTCAGTGTCAAAGCAGGTGCCTGTTGCAGCGACGAGCATCGCCCTAAGTGGGAAGCATGCCTACCGCCTCATTTTGCTACAGAAACAAATCGTTTTAATAGCAGAAGTGGTGTTTTCATCCATCTTGTGCCTGATGTGAGGGAACGGAGGGTAGTTAAGCCTCGCAACAGGGAGCGAGATCAATTCAGACGCTGCTTCTTGCCTGAAATACAGATGCCCTGATAATAAAGAGAGATGCCTGGGATAATAAAACAGTACAAGCGCCTGGTACAGCAAAGCTAGGAAGTCGTGTGATGTAGAAATAGTCATAGGAGATGGGAGCGAAGAGGAGATGTCTTTCTGCCTGCTTATCAGAGTTTGGAGTTGAGCAAAAATACCCTGAAGCACTTGCAAAAACCTGCAGAATCTCTAGTAAATATGTTGGCTGGGGCTTTTTTAGCCCTTCGGTGTGTTTGAAATCTTCCTCCAGTGGCACTGTCGGTTCAGCCCTACTCTGTAAGGGAAAATGCTTGTCTTCTGGTGCTGGTGGATACACTGAGCTCACCTCCATCTGCCTGTGGGAGAAGGAGAACAGCCTTGAGGTATGTTACCTAGTGCGTGAGAGTCCCTGCTCGGGTGGGATAGGTGTCGAGGGGGGGATCTCATCATCTTTTTCTCCGTTATGCCTCTGTCTGTACATCATTCCTGAAAATCTGTAACTTCAGGATAAAAAGTAGTTCAAAACAGCAGCATGTAATTGTCAACTTCAGAGGCAATTATAGCAAGAGTGGTGTGGACCTGGATGTGGTTTTTCCTCGCCCTGAAGTTGGATGGAAAACCCAGCGTTTTCTGCCTGGTGGACTGTGGCGATGCCTCCGGGGGTGGAAGAGCGGTGTTTTAGAGCCGGCTCTGTTAAGTTAATAAACCAGCGTGGTGCTGCAGGTTCTGCGGCTGTGTGTTTGTGAAGCAAAAGGGGGGGGGTGGTGGCTGAGGCTGTTGCGGTGCTGGCATAGATTTTCTAAATGCATATCAAAATTAGTAGCTGAAGAAACAATTCTTTAATTTCTGCTTCACCAATGATCTTGGAGAAACTATTATATTAGATGCCATGAGAGACTGTAGCTTGTATTTCCCACTTTTACACATCTGCCAACCGCCTTCTCCCGAGGCTCGGGAGTCTGGGTTTTCTTGCTTATGCCACTCTTTAAGGAGGAAGAGAGGGGCTGTGTTTTCATTCATGGGCTGCGTAGGACTGAATGTTTTGGGAGCAGCTTCAATAAAAGTTTTGCATTGCTGGTTGCTATGAGCTTGTGAATACAAGTTTATTTTTGTCTGCACTTACGAGCCCTGCCACCTCCATAAGCCCAAAACGTGGCTTGCTGCTATCAAAATGGGAGTGAAATTGTGAACACAAGGCTGGCAGCACATTTATCCGTGCTCTCTACGTGCTTTAAAGCTCGGCGGTGGTGCTTTTCTGAATGTGCAAGAGTGGTGAAAACGGCTTGTAAGCAAGGCTGCAGGGCTAGGGGGGTTAATGTATAGTGTTGCTGCCTCTCATGCAACCTTCAAGACTAAAATGCGTGAGTTTTCCCCTCGATTTGCATGTTATTAATATCTCTCTGACAGAGATAAAGCGTGTTGTTGCGGGCGTGCTCCCCCAGTGACGTAATAGCCTGCAAGCTGTTGTCTTTCGGGAAATCATACAGCAGAGCCTTGGAGAGAGAGTGAGGGCAAGGGTGCGCTTGCTTTTCCTCTGATTTATAAAATGACTTAATGTAGACAGAAATGATCTCATCGTGGAGCACGTGCATCTTTCTTAAACTCGTTGATACCAGGAATATGAATTTTCCACTCTTCGTAGTGGTACTGCAGCTGACCAAAGAGTCATGTTATTTCTTGGGAAGAATGATTAGAAATATTCTACTTTTTTTTCTGTTTCCGGAGTTATTTTTGGCATGTGTGGTATCCAAAATAGGGCTGACATTTACCCATTTGTCAGTGTCACACTGCCATTCTCCCTGGGTGTTTATAAAACTAAATATATAACAGGATATTGGATAAATACACCGGGTGGAATATTCCTTTATTAAAAAACCAGCCAAGTTTAAGTTGTAAAATGTAGTTTTGTGATTTGTCTGCAGCTTTTCCTTTCGTGTTCTGCTGTTCTCCTTGTCTCTGAGGTGCTGAGGGGCTTACTTAAATGCGGATTATTGTAACACACTATGTTCTTTTGCCTGTGGTTTTCTTGTTTTGCATAGGTAGAGTGTTAACTGTGATAAATTGTTTTCTTCTTAGCGTTGCTGCTTGTTGTCCAAAAAGTTGTCCTTTAGTTAAATGAGTTGAGGGCTTCAGGGGAGAGTGAGTATGAGATGGAGAGTCCCTACAGGTTCGCGCACTTGGCGTTTGTGCGTGGGTAGTGGTCTCGGGGGCTGTATTTGTTGTACACGTGGACTCTGCTGAGTCTTTGTCTCTTCTTGAGCCTTTTCTGTCCTCAATGTGGCCAAGCGATAAAGATGTTTTTCTTCTCCTTATAAACTGGTATCCTGACCTGGAGGGGAAAATTCCTGTGCCCCCTGCTCTGGGTGACCCTGCTCTGGCAGGGGGTGGGATGGGATGATCTCCAGAGGTTCCTTCCAACCCCACCATTCTGTGATTCCATGAAAAGCACTTTCTAAATGCAGCGCCCTTCTTGACTGCATTGCCTGCTCTGGTGAGGTGCCGGGGCTGCAAGGCTGCACGTCTCCTGGGTTTGCCGAAGATGTGAAGCACGCAAGGCTGATTTTTCCAGATAAGTTCATTGAAATAACGCACAGTCCAAATGGCTGATGTTGCATGTTCGTATAAGGTCTGATTGCACCCCTGCCCTTCCTGTAGCGCTCCGCTGCAGCTGGAGTAAGGATGAGAAGTTGTGTTCTCGGTTCCCTTCCCTTTAACCGCTGGGCTTCCTGCACGGACCTTACCCGGGGGGTGCCGAGCTGTGGGGTCCGAGTGTGAACACCCTGTCCCTGTCCTACAGTCGGGGGCTACGTCTGCGACAAATGCTTCAGCCTTACCGAAATTTGGTGGGCAAGCTTAGGTACCGGGTGCCATACCGCTGCTGTCTGCAGCGCGTGAAGTTCCTCTGAGCCTGAGAAGTGGAACCAAGCTCCTGATATTAAGAATATTAATGTGCTTAAATTTCAGAAGCAAGTGGTCTGCAGCAGTGGCAAGTCTTGACTTCTCAGTTTGCGCTTGCTCAAAATCTTATTCTGTAAACATAAATTCTTATCTACTTGGTATCTTCACTTTGTTGAAACACATAACTCTCAAATACGACATAATTCAAAGTAACAATAGAGAATGAATGAATTGCAGAGCACAACATGTTACTACACAGGACGCAGCCATTGATGCAAATCCCAGGGACTTGTGCTGCCGTGCTCTGTCTGGGGCTGAGCAGGCGCCCTGGGCTTCTGGGGAAGGTCTCGGGCACTCTCCTGGCCGGTGGGACACCGGCTGTAGGAGAAGGAATGCTTGTTCAGTTCTCCTCTTGGCGAAACGGGCTTCTGAGGGGAGCGTGAACCTTCAAGAGAAAGTAAAATCTCCGGGAACATTCTGTTTAGCATAAATATTGTGGTGCGTAAGTTTATTTTTTTAGTTAAAATCCCTGTTGGTGTCTCAGAATTAAACCATTCTGCCCACCGATCCCAATTTTGGAATGTAGTTAAAACCAGTCATTTCTCGAGCTTGCTGATTTTAATTTTCTGAAGGAAAAGACATCTGTTGGAACAGGGGGGGAAAAACAACCCTTGTTGGTTCTCTCATGCAGTCCCAATAATTATTTCTGCTGCTTAGTGCTACATGTGGACAGAAGATGTTACATTGATAGGTGCACCAGACTATAAAAAGAATTAGTTCTTAGTTTTAGCAGATGCTGTAGCATATTACAGAATTTGTTCTGCAGCAATAGCAGAAGCATTTGGCTGTAGCAGAAGAGCAGAATGATTTCTGCAGGAACAACTCGTAATATTAATGCAACGCTGGATTATGCTCGCACTTCAGTAAACACAGTCTTCGCAGAAAAATTATTCTTTTTTTAGCAGAATGGGTGAATGTACAGGATCTTGAAGGGGTAATATTTTAAAGGTAGTTTTGCAAAGTCCATATATGCTATATAAATGTGCAGACTATTCCTGCGTGAAGAATTTCTGCATCATTTTGGGTGGGTAATTTGTTGCAGTCTCAAATCACTCGACTGTTTTTTCCGACGCTATCTCTTCTATACGCCTATTTTCTGGTACTCTGTGGATTTTCTTGCTTTTGCTCTTGAGGCAATGTAATTACTTTGGGGAGCCAATAATTTCCAAACAGAAAATTGTTGAGCAGGAGTGTAAAAAATGTATTAATATACCTGCCGGTATTGCATGCTGTAGTACACTAATAACTGGGGGAGTCGAGGACCAAAATATTCAGATCTGTTCCCATACATCCGTAGCTCCCTGCAGTTGCTTATGGCCGTAAACGGGCTGCAGAGCGACGGCTCTCGTTTCAAAGCAGCAGGGGAAGCCCCGACACGCAGGCAGAGGAAAAAGAGACTGCGGAACTGCCTGGCGCTTGTGATGCTTGATGTGGGAGTTCCCTGCAGCAAGGGTAATCCCCCAAAGCAGCAGCTGCTAGCGGCGTTGGAGAGAAGGAAGGCAGGCAAGAGAAGAGATGGAGATTCAGTTTAACTTAATTTCGAAGCTTTCTTTTATAATCTGTTCGGACAAGGCATCTGGTTGCCAGGGGAGCTGGGATTCCTGGTACCACATGGTTCTTCCCAGCGAGCGTGCAGGGAGAGCTGCATCCTCCAGCAAGGGTATCTCCCGGCTCCCACCTCCCTCCCGTGCTCGGCACAGCACCGGCAGCCCCTGCTGATGATGCTCTACAATAACCTTGCTGCGGGAGCGTGAAGGCTGTCGGCTCTATGGGCTGAAAGCTATAACATAATTCCCCACGCTGGCTTCTCTGGGGCACTCTTTGTTTCTAAAGCAAAGAGAGATCCCCCTTTAAATAATCCCCTCCTTTCAAATAATATAAAAAGAGAGGGATTACACTTTTTAGAGAAAACCTTGCTGCTGGAGTAGCAGAATTTGTATGAGAAAGCCTGCCGCTAACAAGTAGCTTTCCTTTCTTAAAAGAGGGAAACGCATACGTGATAAGGAGACTGAAACAGATGGTCTCGGTGTCTTTGGTTTGATCAGTGAATTCAGAAACAACGTGATTTGAGCACGCTTGTCCCAGAGCGTTAATTATCCTGGGGGTCTGCGGAGCAGGGAGAGAAGAGAGGCGTTTAATCATGAAGACTCGCTTCCCGTGCGGTGCACGTTAAATGGAAATCCCTTGGATTGTACTCATTGCACCATTCAAGGATTCTTCATTTTTGAGACGCCAGCCTTGCTGTGTGACTTGGCTGCTTAAAGCAATTAGTGCGTGTAGGGCTTTCCCAGAACCGCCGTTTTTGTCGGCATCTCGCTTTCCAAAGGGACTCAAACATTTTGACCTGTAGGCAAGGCAAGAGGAAAAGAAAAGGTCACTGCTAATGAGATTATTGTCCACTGCATGTTAACATCACTGTCTCAGCTGTTGTCCTCTGCATTACTGATATTATGTAGTGGAGATTAGATAATATTTCTGTAGCTCTTTGCCTAGCTAGACTTCAGTTCTGTTCTCTGCAGACCAAATAAGATTGTAGATGACTTTAGACTGCCTGAAACACAAATCTGAGTGTCAAACAGAGGTGGCAGGAATGAACAGTACTGCTTAGGCAGATACTGAATTACATCTGCACTGAAAAATTAGAATTAGTGTGAGACTGTTCACAAATAAAGAATATATTGAGATTTCAGTTCAGTTTAGTTTCTCTGCATATGAATTCTCGGGCGTTCTGAATGTCGGCCTGGGTCCTGGTGCCTCTGCCAAGCGCTGCTGCATTCCGAGTCGGCTCTTGACAGCTCCTGTGTAAACCATCGATACCTGCGTGGTTTGGCACTGCCTTTGGTGAAGGCATTGCTGTACGCACACAAAAATTATATCTATTTTTATCTAGTCTGGAGTGAGTTCAGTGTGAGAACACTGAAAGTTATGTATACTGTCAACCCTAGGAAAATTGATTTTAAAGAAAAAATGCTCCGTTTGTGTGGGGAGGCTTCTAGTTGTGTTCTCAGATAGCCCGTGCATGAAAAGCTTAGGCTGGAAGTTTAGGCATGTGTGTAGGGACTTGCAGTATGAATGTGTTAACTGCTGTATACTTGAGGGTATTAGTTTCTCTGAAAATCACTACGTATTTCTACACGCTATGTCCAAATGTAGAATATTTTTACTAACATCTTTTTCAGGGTCCTTCATTCTTTTTCCTCAGACTCGAGGTTCCTTGGTAGGTGAAGTTGGAACTAGTCCCCTGAGCTGTGAGATACCGAGCAAGGTGGCTGCGGCACGGGTCATCATCTGAGCATCTTCCCAGAGCCCAGAAGCGCAAACTGCAAAGGCACGATGCCCTGGGACAGGAGGAGAGTTTGTTCCCCACCCCAAGGAAGAGGGGGAACAACAAGAACCGCTTTTTCTGAGTGCCAGCTGTGTGGGCTCACCGTGCTGAGGGACACGGGTGAAGCAGAGCGAGGATGCTTGCCCCATGTGTGGCAGAGAAGATTGGTCTGTGGGTTAAACCCTGAGAAATTCGGTGGTAAAGCCAAAAAGGAAGTGTGCCAAGTGAGTGGTGTGGTATTTGCTTCTCTGTTAGTTATTGGCAGGAGTGACAAACCCATCAGTTTGAACTTCGGTTCTCTGCAGCTGGGAATCTCAGAAAGGTTCTCTTCAGGACTTTCATGAGCCTTTTTTTCCAAACGAGGAACTATTTTCTAAATAAATGCTGCCAAAAATGCATTACAGAAAAACTTACGGTGCTTACAGCTGCAGGGATGGGATCAGGCAAGCAGGGAGGGAGAACGATTTTCTGCTGGTTTGTCCTTAGGACTGCAACTCTATTTTAACTTTACTTTCATCCACGCTGTACGTGAAAGGTTTTGTGCTTCAGTCCATGCTGACTGAACCAATACTTTTATATTTAGCTAAAAGCTGCAGTAATCCGCCTTCAGCAGATGGCGAGAATGTGTGTGGCACCGAAGGTGGGTAAATGGCTAGCAGGGATGTGGGTTGGATGATTTATTGTATAGCCTACCTCCCAGCTGCACTTCCCGTTTTTCTTACCAGAAGAAACATTATTTGTCTTCAACAGGTTCCTTTTGAGAGGAATGAAGACTATTTTTATAGAAACAGACTTTTTCCTCGCTTCTCTCTTAAATGGCTGAGTGAGGTTTGTGGTATGCGTTCTGTGTGTTCCACTTGCCAGAAGGAAATAGAGGTGGGGTGTCCTGCACCTCTCCTCAAATTTTACTGGGCAAAATCTGTTGGATGTACCAAATCACAGCAAGTGAAAGAAGGTCGGCTCTTGGCCTGAGGATCCCAAAGCCAGGCTGTTGCCTTACTGCTGTGCACAGTGTAGTAGCTGCTGGACTTGGTTGCTTTTAGAGGGTCACTTAGCAAAAAGTTTGGTCATTTTAGGCAAGTCTTGCACTGAAGGAGAGGCTGCTAGCCAGAGGTTTGTATTTACTTGCGTTGGGGTGTTTCAGATTGAAGGTTATCAAAAATTCTTTACTTGTTTGGCTTTAAAGGTGTTTCTCAGCTTGTGACCGGGGAGAGGAAACGAGGCAGAAGAACCATGCCCTTGGCTCATCCTGCAAGCCAAGCTGCTTGGAGGCGTGCTGAAAGCGTTCTTTATTTTAAGCACAGGGAGAATTTGAGACTTTAAAACATTGTTCCTCTAGAAATCTGGCTTCTGAAAGCATGAGCCCAAGCCTATTGACCTGGGGGCACCTGCCATGCTGGCACGCTCTCTTCCTCCAAGTAAAACCTCTGTGTGAGTGGCACGAAGGGTTCGTTAGGTGCTGGGCGTGCTGGCCGGAGCAGCCCTGCTTGGGTGGAAGGACTAGCCCAGCACCCCCTGGAGCTTAAAGCTGGGGTGGTGTCAAAATGAGGTGCTTCTCTGGAAGGCGAGAAAGCTGGAGAGGTGCGAAATGTGTACTGTGGTCCTCTGTGCTTCAAGAAAAGGTATGCTTTGGAGATGAATGTTTGCTATGAAGCAGGAGAAACTTGTATTTGGCAAACTTTGCAGCTGTCTGTGAAACACAGCTGTAAATACGTGGCTTGGCTGTGTTGGGACATGGTGATGCATATGCAGGCTGATGCTACTTCCTTTGGTGGGTGTATGGTGGCTGTACAAACGGCTTCAGCTCTTCTCATTCAGGAGCAGACCTCTGCTCTGACTTTTAAAGGATGACCGAGTCCACAATTATTTGAGGTGCATATCCTACTGGAAAATTTCAGTCTTCTGGCTACCACAAAAAGGTGAAGCATAGTAAAGTTACTTGACTGTCCATGTGTCAATGCTAACTGCGTACCCCTCAGAGCTTCACGGTGAGCTGGTATCTTAGTGCGCACCTGCAGAGAGAAAGAAGTAGAGAGGAGGGATGAGTTACAGTACTTGAGCAGTCTTTCAAATCCTACTTTATTCTCTTCCTGAAGCGCTGAGTCCCAGCCCCGAGACGTGAGGACCTCCTGCCTTTTATAGGTGTTAAGCACATAACTATAATGTTATAGCTGAGGGTGAGAAGAGCCTTGGGAGACACTGAAATGGGCCAGGAGCAGTCCCTTCATCAGGATCTCAGTAGCTATTTCAGGTAACAGTACCTCAGTTTCTCTGAAAGATAGGTGCTCTGCATTTCTCGCCCACTGAACGGTGGGAAATTGGACTCGGGGTCGGGTGTGGGGTTAATTTCCATTAAAGGTGACCCTGAACTTGGTGGGGGAAGCAAGGTCAAGGGGCTGCTCAATATGGATTTAATTCTTATATGGATTTAATTGTCATCTTGATTAGATTACTGCAGTATTGACAAGCCTCCTTCTGCGTAAGGGCAAGTTTAGTTATATGTTCGCAGAAAATGTGTGCCTGTTTCTGAAGACAGATGAATTTGGCTGCAGACTTGGGCTTATTACAAAGTGATGTTAGGGTTGATGAGAACAAATAAGCTTTTCTGTGTGTTTCTTACAGTGATGATGTGTTGCCTGGACTCCAGAGTGAGCTTTAACACCCCAAACTTGACTGAAATGAACAGTTCACTAATACAGTGTCTTCTCTAAGTGATAAGAAAATGAAGGTCTGACCCAGCCATGTGGCAGCGTCCTTCTGAGGGCTGAAAGTTACCATTGTGCTTTTAGGGAAGTAAAGTTAGAAAATTCATCAGAGGGATTTGCCTCCTCCCTTCATGGAGAACAGAATACTTCTGACCAGTTAACACAATATTTGAGGCTTTAATTTTTTCTTAGCTTTATTTAATTGAAGCCATCAAAGCTTCAGCTGCCACTTTTGGCGATGCTTATGTGGTTTTCACTGGGGAACAAGGATGAATGCAAACAAAGATCTGCCAATAAGTGGTACAGTGCTTAGGTAAGGTTAAGCTTCCCCTAATGTGAGCCTTAATTTCTATTTAGAAAGAAAATGCGAGCAGGGATGATGGAGTATTTCTCATCTTCCAGTTGCAAATGTCCCAAGCAGGTTGCGTGACTGGGCAGCAAGATGTACTGATTGTCTTATCCAGCTGGTAACTGTCCCTGCAGAAAAAGATGGTTGAGCTGGAGTGCACAAGAGGACATCAGAACACCCTTGTGGGCAGGAGCTGGGAAGGCAGCCCCTTTCGGTGGCTGCACAGCCTGGGGTCTCCTTAATTAAAGTAATGCAACATATCCAATTCCAGTAGCCACAAGGCTTCATCTAAATAGTAAATTGAGGTACTCATGTAGTCATGTAACTGGGGATTTGTGTAATCTGCATTTGTGTTAGCATTGACTGGTCCAGGGAAACCTCCCAAAAGCTTCATTGAAGGTAAAATGCTCTGCAGATGCTTAAGAGCGGTGCGAGATGGATGGTGCGTGCTGACAGCCTGCGGGGAATGTGTTGGCAAGCAGGCAGCGGAGACTCGGGGAGGGATGCAGGGGATTCGTCACTGCCAAAGCTTAGCCGTGTTTAAAAGGCAGACCCGAGAGGGAGGTGAAGTGTTGATTCCCAGGATTTCCTGTTGGCTGCATTGCTGGGTGTGATTCGGGGTCAGACTTGCTCATCTCGCAGAACGCCATGGTAAGAGTTTTGGAAACTAATGTGAAGGGTGAAGAACCGCGGGCTGTGAAGGATTTAAGCAAGTAAAGATCAAAATGACACTGACGTATTGGGCGTAGTAATAATGGTACCCCATGAGGAGTGTTTCCCACAGGCGGAGTTTGGTGGCGTTGCACAGTCTGAGGTGTTGGATTGCCAACCTGTTGACGGAGTTGGCTTGGATCAGGAAATACCCACAAGAAATGCTGCACTGCAGCAGTTCATGTACGATGCACCGAGCCTTTTGGAGAGACCATGGCAATCTTGTACTTGTGAGTTTTCTGTAGCGTAGCACGTGGGTTAATTTTCCAGGATGCAAGATACCGATGTATAAAAATCAAAACAAAGAAAACCCCAAGGAATTTCAGCTTGTTCATAAATTGGGTCTAAACAACTTTGTCTTCAAACTTTTGTCTTGCCTGACCTATTGTGCTACAGGGTTTATCCAGTCTCTGCTGTTAGAGCCACCTACACTGTAAGGGGGCACTGGTTGGAGCGGAGAGGGACATCTCTGTCCTTGTTCCTGGGGTCCTCGCCCTTCTGGTGTAAGGGAAGGTCCTGATTTTCTGTGAGCAGTGCCGCTGTCATTTGTGAAGCGAGCCCACTGAGAAACTTCTGTATGTCTAAGACTGTTCTGTGTTGAAATTAAGAGATCCAATCTCTAGAATCACTATTAGACAACTAACACTTAAACCCCCCTAAGCCTTCCTTGTTCAAAAGCTTGTGTTTCTCAGTCCCCTCACCGAGATCTCTGTACCCACTGACTGCTGTAACTACAGTAACGCGCTTGAGATGGCATCTCTTGACAGGATCCAAAACTATTTTAATGGATTTGTCAGTTCGGTGCCAAGTTGGGAGGAAAAAGAGATATTTGAGTAGCCTTGAGGGTGGGTCCGTGTTGGCTGGGTGAGCAGGGCTCGGAGCCCCTGGCAGCACACAGCCTCCTCCTCTTCCCTTGCAGGCAGAAGCTCTCCCCAAACATTTTGGACAAGATCTCCCCAGGGGGCACAGCTTAAGGTGGGGGAAACCTCCGCTTTGAGCGTGCACTACTTGTCCTCGCCAAGATCAAAGGGGTGATGGGCATTCAATATGAATGAAATCCAAGCGGTGAGTCATTCCCCGAGAAAGACCTTGCTCAAAATCGTAATGCCGAGATTTAAGTGTATTCCTTTTTGGGCTTCTCCTGCTTGTAGCCCTCCCTGTGCTGGAAGCAGGGAGGAGGCAGCTTGGAGTTGAAAACATTCGTTCTGGTTATCAGCATAACTGGCAGAAAAGGCAATCAGAGCCCTGAGAGTCCCTGGGTTTCCCTGCTCTTTAATTATTTATAGGTCTCAGGCACTGCTGAAAGCAACCAGAAGGAGAAAATACTGGGCGCGGGGAGTGAGACGCAGCCTGCTCCCAGCAAAGCATGAATGGGGCGGCTGGCTTTGAGATCCCACTCCATGCTGGTGCAGTTAGCATAATAACACTCTCGAAATCATTCTCTTAGCACGATCGCTGGCAGATCCGGCAGACAGATAAATTTGAAGTCACTGTCTGAAGTGTGGGATAGATGGGGTGCTGGGTCTGCTGAAAGATGTCAGCTTATTTATGAAAACTTGGGAGGGTAATAAATAAAAGGAGCTGATTTTGGTGGAATTAAATGAGCAATGACTATTTTCTCTTGCTACAAGAGACTTTCTCTGCCAGAGAGAAGCATCTTTTTCTTTAGTCTTATGCTGTTGCAGCTCTGGGTTTTTTTGATCACAAGGCAGATAAAGCCAAATGCAAGGTATTGACTGTCAAAATCAGAAATCAGGTCCCAGGCTTTGAGTATTTTGTGACAAGGATGCCTAAAGATCTCTCTCTGTGCATGTTAACTGTATCAGGCTTATTTCTTGGTGGAAAATAAACATAGACTTAAAGTAGGCCCAAGAATTTTAATTACTATATTCTCGTAAACCTTGAAATATTCATGTTTTAAAGGGGAGCTGCTTTTTAAATCCAGGCAGGGAGAAGGTAGTATATCTCACTGGTAAGATCACCTTCCAGTCTGTAAAAGTCAGAATTGCATATAACATGTTAAATATATTTTCTGTACTTGCAGCAGGAAATGCAGTTTTTCCCAGGTGTACGTACTCTTCACTTCTCTTGCACAAGAGCTTTCCTGATTCTTTAGCTCTGTGGTTTTTGTTCGTTTTTTGGGTTTTTTGCTGGTGTATCAAAAAACTTAATAAGAAGCAGGTTAAGCTTCCTGTAAAACTCAGGGGGCGTATTGGACTAGATTCTGATATTTAGGCATCCGAAAGGCAAATGGGTTGGTTTATGTTCATTTTTGCTCCTTTTCAATTTCCATGCAAGTCAGATGTCAGACCTGCCATATTTCTTCTGGAAATTTCAAAAGTATCTGGTTGGGGTTTTTTTTTTTAGCTCACATATTGTAAATTTTAATGTCTATTTATTATTACAACTAGCAGTAGCTTCATGTTTCCTAACCTAAATACTATGAATAATGTTCAGAGTATTGATCCATCAAGTACCCTTAAGGTAGCTTCATTTGACTTGGATATTTATATTTCAACTTCAATTTGAATAAGTCATAAACATATCTTATTTACTAAATATTGTTGGTGTAAATGTATCCCAAAGTGTATGAACTACACAGCTATTTACCTGCTGTGTATTCTCGGAGATAACAAGTAGTACTAAGCTGGGAGCAATGATTACAGTGTGATCAATGCACCTGAGCGTAGGTAAACCTCATGTCCAAGGACACGAGCGGCATTACATGAAATTAAAGTAGAATATATTTAGGGCTGACTCTTTAAAATGAGATTTCCTGCTTGGTGACGTGACTTATTGAACCTAGAGATTCTTGAAATTGCTTGAAGTCATACGTCCCAAAACTTATTTTTTGTTGCAGTATTGCTAAACCAGCCACAAAGAGTAGGGAAGCGGGTTCTGCTAGGCTTGATTGAATTCAGTAAAATTTGTTGTTTCCTTAGTTAAAAGTGGATGTAACCAACCTTTCTGCTTTTGAGTGTGTGATCTTTAATAACTTCAGCTAAAACTTTGACCCAAGCATCAATTGCTGGTCCAAATCTCCTACACTGAAGCTTTATCCCTTTTCCCTTCTGTGCTTTTCACACTTACATGTTTTTCTTTGTATCGTAGTTGTGCCTTTGAAGGTAACTGGGTTCATGTAGGTTGGAGTTTTTTAATTTTCCGTATCTCTGCTGCTCCGAAGTATTGGGGACTGGAGGGAAAGATGGGGCTAAGAAGTCTTAATTTGAAACCTACTGTTTTATTAGAGGAAAGATTAGCTTTATCGAACATATTTCCTTCCCTCCCCTTCCCAAATGCAGGCTGAGACTTACTGTGAAGTTCCTCACAGGTAAATAGGTCTTCCAGGAAAAATACCTGAAGTCTTGATAGTAGCGTAATTAGTTCCTGGGCAGAGGATAGAGGCGCTGATCCAGGCTGGGGTCCTGTCTTTGCACAAGTTGCTTTCTCCTGTGGGCACTGAGAAACACCCGCCCTTACAGTTCAAATGGCAATTAAGAATATTTTTCTAGAATTCCAAGTTGCTGAGCTAACTGTGTGCCCAGTCCTTCTCTGAAACAAATTGCATGGAAATAACATGGATCATAACTGGTTTAAGTGATTTACCTTGGCATTATCAGGGGGCAGTTTTGTTGTGGTACTCGTTATGCTCCCTGTAACCACTGGATAATGTAGCGTTTAGGTTAAATGAGGTGGGCAAATGCAGGTTAAATGATCTGTGATATCTGTTCTCCGAGCTCTAATTTTATTCAACAGCTAAAACAGGGTGAGGAGGATGATGCTTTGCCAAAGCTGCACCAGAAGTCAGGCCTTCACAAGCAGAATTGTTAACTTTAGGTTTCCTCCTCAACAGATGTTTGAAGCTACACGTGAGAAAGTAACTTGCGAAGTGGCATACCGATTGGAACAAGGTTTTTGTAAGCCTGTGTTGGTGAACACAGCGAGGTGAAGTGGCACCACAGCTGAAGGCTGGGCGAAAGTGCTGTAACTGCTGGGGAAGGGTTATGGCCTCAGCAACAAGCAAACTCACCAGGGGAAACGAGTAGAAAGTCCCCGTTGGCTCTCAGGACCGACGTCTGAACGGACTGGGGACGTCTCTCTTAGCTCTGGTTGCGGGAAGAGGGGCTGTAAGCCGATAGTGCTGAAGCGCATCCTGCTGCTAGCCGTCTTTTCAGCAGTGCCAACATGCAGCGTGCAGCACAGAGGGGCAGCAAATAGCTGCTCAAGTCGTACCCCCCAAAGAATAACTGAGCTTTTGCTTTTTATTTTGGGGCTGGGTGCTTTGGCTTACATGGGTGGCCTCACAGCGAGTGTTTGAAGAGCGACCAGCAGCCTGCCAGTAGATCCTGTGAATCCTCATCCCTCGCCTTGTGCAGCCTCTCAGACCACTGCCTTGGAAAGGGCACGCGTTCTTCTAGATGTCTTTGCTCAAAACATCCTGTTCGCTTCAGCCTTTCTCTAATGCGAACACAGGCTTCTAGCCTGCTGCCCTCCCCTCGTGTCCTTGGGTGAAATGCGGGCTACTCGCTGAATTCCAAATGTTTAACAGAAAAATTGCTCTAAAATATTTATTCAGTAATTGGGTCGAACAGCTTTTGCTCTCCAATTTAATCAACTATTTTATACCCACTTCAGGCTGCAGGTAATAGACTGAAGTGAGTATTTTGTATCTTACCTCTTTTGCATTATTCATAGCCTATTGTCTCTATTCTCATCTTGGGAGATAAATGACCTCTGTTTTCAACAGTTAGGTTTGATTTATTCTTTCTTCAGCCTGTGTAATATTTAAACAATTCCCAGGCAGATTTGGAAGATAACTTCTCAAAGACCCAAAGTGTCGGATTGCATTGATCTAGCAGCCACTGATGCATCAAAATGACAGCACCCATTTGAGGGGAAAGCGGACCAAGAAGAACTTAGATTTGAGGATTATGAGTTGTCTCTTCCACAACCCAATGTTTTTTTTTTACTGGCAATATTAGAAAACCAGCTCCTTTTAATCTTACCCCGATGAATCATCTACTCTTTGATACTAAAAGGCTGTCTAATACCAGAAGTTACGTACCACGCTTTTTGGCAATAGAACTGTTTTAAGAAGTTTGTCCCTGCAGTTTCTCCTGCTTAGCCCAGCGATTGCTTGACTCCTAGGCCGTGCATATGCCCTTCACGGCAGCCTGAGGGGCTGTGCTCCAAGGAGTGCCGCCTTTAGCTTAAACCTAGATGGTACAGAACAGAATACACAAAGACAGGAGGGTTTAAGTGACAGCAATGTCCAGGCAGCGTACCGTGGTACAGGGGGTAAGTAGGATGGCTGAGGCTGAGCGAGGAGTTTGGCAGAATAAAGCAAAGGGCTGGTAGCACTGAGAATTCATCCCGGTATAAAATGGATGTTTATTTTACAGGGAGCAAGAGAAAAATAAAAAGGTTATTTGGAGCTGGATAGTGTGTTTTGATCTGTGAACTTTGCGCTTTCAGAGTTGGACAATCTATTTGTGCTTGATGTCGGGATCAAATCCTTCCTAAGGAGAAATAAAGTTTATTGACTGGAGGAAGAACGCTTTCCATGTGCAGGTACACTGATAAATCACATGCCGTTTACCTGAGTTACCTCTTTGGGTGCTTTCCCACATGAAATCTTTCATTTGAAGGAACCCAATGAATGGTTTAAGTGCTGTGCAAACAGAGGGTTGTAGAGTAAGGCAGTGACCTCGTGAGAGGCGACACAGCTAGTTTACACTCATTAGTCACTTTAAATGGGGGGGAAAAATGTTTTCAATCCAGAGATGACTCTTGACTGGCTCTTTATGCTGGAGGATAAAGAGTGATAACGTGTGCGTTCACACGCATGTGCCCGTGTTAGGGAACTGTTCTGCGGTGTCTATTCTGTTATTTCTCCATTTCTGACAAGTCCTTGAAAATAGTTCTGTGACTAATCGAACTGTTGATGTACAGCACAAAGCAGTGATCTGATGGATAAATTTGCTTAGAAAGCACTTTTGCAGCTATTGTAGCAAACGTAGCCAGGCACTGAAACACTTCAATTTTTTTTCTTGTTTCTGAGCCAGAAATATTTTAACTGCATTAAATATCCTTGGATATCTTTGTATGAGCCAGTGATAACTTTTCTTATGTCCGTGAGCCAAGAAGCTAATGAAGGTTGCACAGTTCAGTAAAATATTTTTCTCGGCCTTGCTGCCATAAGGAAGTGCTTCCATGCTGTGGAAGTTCCCTTGGTTGTCATAAAGAGCAATGAGCAGTCAAATGATAGGAGGCAAGGACACCTGAAGAAGGTGGATGTTATGAAAGCCTGTCGAGAGCATCACGCTGTGCACAATACTGGGGTTTGGTGCTTCTCTGTGGGATGCACTGGACTGATAACAACACGGTACAGTCCAGGTGTCTGGAAACTTGGGATGGTGGAAGGGTAGGTATTGGTTTCCTTTGGGTAAATTTGACTTGAGGTTCTAAAATGTTCAAATACTTTATGGCTGGGAAGAGCAAAAGCTTAACAGGAATAAAATAACTGGCAAGGCTGTCAGGAGGCAGCCTGCTGGAAGGGGGAGGGTTTCGCTTGCTGAGCACGTGCAGACGTGCTGGTGAAATAGAAATGCTGAAGCGCTTGTTTGTGATCTGTTGTCTGCTCCCAAAGGATGGGTTCCAGGTTCGGTTGCTGCGATCTCAAACACTCCGGCCATGTGCTCGGTGCAAGAGGATGGGGGTGACATTTGCACATCTTTTTGTGACCTACTGAGAAGCCCCAAAACGAGGTGTGCTAAGCGTCAAATTAGTATTTTCAGTGCAGTGTAGAAACAGGCGTTGAGTTTGTACCTGGCATTTAGGAACTCATTCCATTTTGAGTTTGCTTTTGATCCTTGTCTCTCCTGCTCCATTCATACTCCTGAGTCTGGTGATGTGGATCTGCTGCCTTCCGCATGCTTCGCCATCATAGGTTTGCTCCTGGAGAACTGCAGCTGAGCCACTATTAATGTTGTAGCAGTATGGAAAATTATTCTCGCAATGCCTTAATAAATAATTAAATAAGTAAAATCTTCAAATTCCCCAAAACTAAGCACCTGAGACTTTTTCTTCAAATCAACTTAGCATTTCTGCAGATAAATATCCCCGCTTCCTCTTCTGTCTTCTTTCTCTCCAGGAAGGCGGAGTTTGTTTTCCCTATGCAGTGTGATTTGAGCTCTTAAATAGGTTATTCTGTGAGCTGGTGACTAGCAGAGGCACATTCCGCTCGCGTTTTCAGACAAAGCTGGTAGTCTTTGACAAAACTACATAGGTTTTCACTTTGACATTAATCCTGTAGCCCTTGACTAGTTACAAAGAGAAGGGTTCAGCTTTTTTATTCCTCCCTGTGTGTATGGAGGAGTACCTGAAGTGCTTATGTCAGTAGGGTGTGTATAGCGTGCCGTGTCACGAGCTGTGTTTTGAAGATGCTGAGGTCCGAAGGGTGGTGGGGAAAGCTGGTAAACAGGGCGAGGGCAGGCTCTCTTGTACATGAGAGGTGCCAGATGACTGGGGACAGCTGATGAAACAGCTGCAAATGTAACGTATGAGGTTGCCTAATATGTGGCATAGCCCAGCCGTGTCTCACTTCTTGTATTTTGGGTTTGCTCTGAAAAGATATTATGAATAAATCCAGATGCCTGTGCTTTATTAGTCAAGCTCAAGACATGCCCACTCACTGCCTTTCAAATTGATTATTTCTTCGGGTTTAAGGAATCGGCTGGGGTTTTGTGATGCAATGGATTTTGCTTTCAGCTCACTTTGGCTGCGGCGAGCTCGTGGACATGTTCAGGGTGACAACAGAGCCGCTGCTTGTAGGAACGTGACCCCTTGCACTGTGCCGCCTGTACCCGCCAGACGCCTGTGGGTGCTTTGAAGGTGCTTGTCATGGTTTTGTTCTGCACTGATCTGAAAGGTTAGTTACCCCTCACTTTACAGTGGTCAGCAGTGCGCCTGTTGTCCGTAAGTACAGAATGACTACGGCTTTAGACACCTTCTTGTATGTCAGGTTGGATGCCACATGGACCATAAAGATTTGTTAAATTTGTACTGAAGCCCTTGCTGCTTGTTTGCAAGCTGCATC
>VXBO01011159.1:129076-160005 GCA_013400135.1 Rhinoptilus africanus | reverse complement strand
AAAAAAAAAAGTACTGGAAAATTACACTCTGCAATATGTATGAACTGGTTGAATAAATGTCCCTTGTCCTGTATGTGTCCATGGCTTGTATTAGTTGCTTGCTCTACGTGCAGTGAACTGAATGGTGTTCTCCCTAAGGGAAAAAAAATAATCACTTGTTCAGAAAAACAAACTTGAAGTGTAATAGTCCTCTCACTCATCTTTAGGGGTTTTGTTTTGGTGTATTAGTGTTTATAACGCTTTGGGGTTACCTCAAACCCCTAATTTTTCTTTCATAATTAAAAAAAAAAAATTAAAAAATCTCTACTCTTTGAGCTTGTGGAGGGCTCTACAGAATTGTTCATGTTTTAGTGGCGTGGACATCCGCGCGCTGCCCTAATAGTACTGTCTCTGATAGCTCATGGATTTGCTATTCATCTTGTTCTTGTTGATAGCTATTAAAGCTGCTACCGTATGATGGCCGCAGAAATGATGGTGGCAGAAGCTTGAAACACTACGACTGTTTCGCGAAAGGGAGTAGTTGCAAATACACAAATCATATGTGCTGTCAGCAACAGTTTTAAAATAAGCCATCTGACTTTGCATCCTTTCTCCTCTTCATGTAGCTCCATGGCTGTAGTGGTCACTTCTAAGATGGCCATGGTGACTTCTACAGAGGCCCTCTAGCCCCCTGCCCTCTGAAGTGCCGGCGAACTGTACTTGGCTGACACTTTAGGGCAAACAGAATCAGAGAATTGTTTAGGTTGGAAAAGACCTTTAAGATCGAGTCCAACCATTAACCTAGTATTTCCAAGTCCACCACTAACCCATGTCCCTCAGCACTACATCTACTTGTCTTTTAAATCCCTCCAGGGATGGTGACTCCACCACTGCCCTGGGCAGCCTGTTCCAAGGCTTGACAACCCCTTTGGTGAAGAAAATTTTCCTAGTATCCATCCTAAACCTCCCCTGGTGTAACTTGAGGCTGTTTCCTCTTGTCTCATCACCTGTTCCTTGGGAGAAGAGCCTGACCCCCCCCTCGCTTACAACCCTCCTTTCAGGGAGTTGCAGAGAGCAAGAAGGTCTCCCCTCAGCCTCTTCTCCAGGCTGAACACCCTGAGCTCCCTCGGCCGCTCCTCACAGGACTTGTTCTCTAGACCGTTCACTGACTTCATTGTCCTTCTCTGGACATGCTGCAGAATCTCGGTGTTTTTCCTGTTGGTTAGCCAGGACTGCTGAGAAATGATGGAAAGCAGCTTGGTGAGCACATCTGCCAGATTCCTCAGTGTCTCCTGCGGTGGATCCCATCTGGCCATACAGACTTGTGTGCATCGTTAAGTGACGTAGCAGGTCTCTAATGATTTCCACTTGGATTATGGGGGCTTCATTCAGCTCCCCATCCCTGGCTTTCAGCTCAGGGGGCTGAGTACCTGGAGAACAACTGGTCTTACTATTACAGACTGAGGCAAAGAAGGCATGAAGTGCCTCACTCTTTACCTCCTCTTTTGACACTATGTTTCCCCCTGCATCCAATAGAGGATAGAGGTGCTCTTTAGTCCTACTTTTGTTGTTAATGTATTTATAGAAACATGTTTTCTTGTCTTTTGTGGCNAACATGTTTTATTGTCTTTTGTGGCAGTGGCCAGATTAAGTTCTAGTTGGGCATTAGCCCTTCTAATTCTTTCCCTGTATAACCTCACGGGATCCTTGTGGTCCTCCTGAGTTGCTCGCCCCTTGTTCCAAAGGTCATAAAATTGCGTTTTTCCCCTGAGTCCCAGCTCTCTGTTCAGCCAGGCGGGTTGTCTTCCACCACAGCTCCTCTTTCAGCACATGGGGATGGCCTGCTCCTGCGCCTTTAGGATTTCCTTCTTGAAGAATGTCCAGCCTTCCTGGACTACTTTGCCCTTCAGGACTGCCACCTAAGGGACTCTGTCAACCAGTCTCTTAAACAGGCCAAAGTCTGCCCTCTGGAAGTGCAAGGTGGCGGTTCTACTAACCCCCTTCCTTACTTCTCCAGGAATTGAAAACTCTCCTTTTGTGGTTGCTATGCCCAAGACGATGGCTGCTGCAATGACGAGCAAAGCGTTGACAGTCTGTGTTGTATTTGAAAGTCAAGTCAGTAAAGGAGACCTTTAAAAGCCCATCTGGAATTTGATTTGGTTCCCCAGCTGTGCCAGGATACCTGCTGCTTCAGGGCCTGGGATTGTAAACTCTGCTGTTGGGGAAAAAAGTGTGAGAAAAAGGGGTTTCCCAGGATTGGCTTCCTGAGAGACCTTGGATTTTTTTTCTTGCGATGTGGTAAAATAGTATGAGAAACATTCGTTGTGCAAATACTTTAGTGATTTCTGGCATGTAAGATTACTTTTAGGGGCTATGGAATATCTTTGGTCTTTATCAGACTCCTCTTTGTTCCCAGGTGCTGTAGCACATAGGAGAGGAAAAGGTGCCAGTCACCCAAACAGCTGTTGTGAAATGTCTGTGTCACTGACACTAGTTTAAAGCCTCTGTTATTATCTCAACTTTCGTTACAAGGAAGCTCTTTGCTTTTTCTTACCGTTCCCGGAGTCTAGTTACTGCACAGAAGGCAGCTAATCAGGGACACTTGCCTGCTTGCGTGACCTGATATTTCCAGCTTTTCACATGCTCCACTGTTACAACAAAAACTTTGCGTTAGTCTGGTAGTCTGTAAAGCCAGAAAGCGGGTTAGCCCTGCTGCTGGACAAGAATGTCACAGGCCCGTCTCTTTGAAACGAGGGTTTGCACGTCTGCTCTTTCTGTGCTGCATTAGCCTTAGGTTGCAAAGTATCCAGCGAGACTCAAACCAAGTAACTAGATGAAATCTCATACAGAGCAAAGTAGATGTGAATTTTGAGGAAGCTCAGCTGAGCACACAGGATCCCATTGAAGGAAGATTCGCAGCTGAGAAATAACATTATATTTTTTTTCAGATGCAGTCCAGCTGTGGGCCCGACTGCAAAATGCCAGCTGCTGTGGTTATAAATCCACTGCTGCAAAATCTGGCCTTTGATTCTCGCCCCAACAAGGAAGAAAGACCTGGTGGTTCAGAGACCAGGCGTGGAGGGAAGGAGCTGCTGAGGTAGCCGCTAAGCAGGCAGTTGGCAAAGTCGGTAGCGGTGGCTGCTGTGGCAGAAGGCCTTGGTGTCACAGCCTTGCAAAATCGTTCCTCCGTACAAATTCGTATTTGGACAGAAGGTTTTCCTAGAAGGAGGAAACAGCTGTTTTGAAAGCGCTGGTTTATGACTCCTTGATGCTCTGACAATTGATTTGGGCACAACGACTTCTTAAATGATTTCTTACTGTTTACTTAACTACTTAATTTAGGATCCTTAAAGGAATCACCAGGTGGAATAGGTGGAAAAACACTCCCTTTGTAGAACTTAGCCAGCTGTCATGTGGCTTTTGAAATAAGCTTCTCATTAGATGCTGTACTTTTTATTCTGCTTCCAAATAGATTTGAGGTACAGGAGCCTTTTTCAGGTAGCAGCGAATGACTGAACATGCTGTATTTTCTCCTAATGTGATGAACACATAAAGCAGCCTTTCCAAGTTGGAGCTGATGGGCTCTAAAATAACCTTTGCTAGAACATGTCATCCAAAGTCTCAGACTTCAGGGTTGTAAAAACAAAGTAGGAAGGGTCTTTGCACAGTCGGTGCTCAAGTACAGAAAACTGATGGTCTTCTCTTCGGCTGGTTCCAACATCTAGCTGTTGTGTTGTCCTTCACAGGTCACCTTGGATGCAGGATGCCGAGCAGGTTGGACTGAAGTTATAGGCTGCTTCTCTTGCCTCCGTTGTTAATGATAAAGTGTATATGGTTCCCCAAGCAGTGCTTTAACAGCTGTAACCATATGTCTGTGCAATCTACGGATCAGAGCTGGTTGTTTCTCTGGAGTCCCCCTTCCCTCCCCCCACTAACATTCAGCATTGCTCTGTCAGATGGAAAAGATACCACATGTCAGATAATGATTTGCTTAATAGCGCAGTTAAGCACCAGGGCAATCAATCCTAGTGACAGAGTTAAAATTATCTCCTAATTACATTGAGAATCAAAGAAATCCTGGCTCATGGGGGGAGGAGGGAAGCAGGGAAATAGATTGCATTTAAATGCAATTCTAGGAAGGTTTGGAGCTTAATAGGAAGTTGGTGTCACCCTATTAAGGTGAGCCTGACACTTGTGCAAGTTACTTCTAGCCAGATTGGAATAAGCATTTTAAGCCTCTTGCTAGGCTGAAAATGCCGTGGGAAAGCTTATTGAAATCCATTTTGGCCTATACAGGCTTTATTTCTGTTTCTTTCTAACTTCCTTTTATACAAAGTCCATGAATATTTGTTTTGTTTGCCCAGAAATAAGCCACCACCTAAACTAGCAAGTGTCAGAGGTATTGATTCTCTTCTTCAGTTCTTTTAAGTGGAGGGTAGTGGGGCAGTCATACAGCGCCTGGCTATAAATCTCCCTTTACCCCAAAGGGTACAAGATGGACTTCTACAAAACTGCGGGGGCTTGTTCGTGGCTTGGCAGTGTGGAGGGGGCTGTGAGAAACATCCACAGGGGCTCCTGCAGCTAATACCAACTTCCTGGTGCGCAGCAAGGGACCGTGATGCCAATGACATCTGTAACGCCCATCAGTGAAGTACCAGCACCACAGTGTGAAGTTGAGTTGGCTTTGCACGCTCCTGAGGAGCGCTCTAACTTCCTGCTAGGATTCCTGGGGGGATTCAGGGGGTTTAACATGGTAGAAGCTATCTCCGTGTAGGAAAATTATACACCAAGCTGACGCTTTGGTAAGAGGAGCGAGTTGGACAGGATGCTTTCCTGGAGATCTTGCTCCTTTGGTGAAACCAAATCTTCCTTTGTTTAATCTTCTTTTATTCCTTAGGCAAGACTTTCTGTCTGGAAGATGCAGAATTCCAAAGCAGGAGCTTCAAATTAGCTGAGTTAAGAATAAGAAGCGTGCGTGGGAAAACTCTCCAGAAGAAGTCCTCTCAACTGCCACATGCTTTCCTACAAACTTTTCAATGGGTCTTCCCAAAGCCAAAAATGGTGGTAGTTGTTCAGTTGGAGATGATGCTTTTGAATTTTTCAGCGGTCTGGAGGAAGAAGGTTTTGGCAAGCTTTTAGTAATCCAAAGAGTCATGGTGTCAAACTCATTAAATTTAATGCTCTTAATTTAAATGCATATTGCCTTTCTGCAATAGGCAAGGAAGAATATGAGAACAGCAGTTATTACTGATGAGAATTGGTCTGTTAAACTTGCTTCTGTATTATTAAATATACTGTATATATTAATAACAAATTATATCTACTATGAGAAATAGAACAGGTCTCGCTTAGAAATGTTTCCAAACCAATGACCGCTAACAGACTACCTTCTAAAATCTCATTTGTTATGGTTGTTCATTAAAAAGTTTAAATACTTTTTTTGGTGAAGTATGTGATGGTAGCGGCTCCCTGGTGTAAGCTGGGGCTTGTGACAGCTTGTAATTGGTGATGGTCTCATTCAGAAAGGCTTGGAATGGGCCAGTGTTTTTCTTGTCTTTCCACTACAGCTTAACTTTATAAATACTTTATTAGTTGTTGCATGCCGCGACCCTCTCAGTGCCACCAAGAAGATCTAGTGAACTAGAACTGTTATTTCTGTTGCTCTTGTCTGCAGGCATATCTGTATGAATCCTCCTTGGTTTCTAATGCGGAAAAGAGGAGAAGGGTGTGCCAGCTGCCCACCCCCCATTCGTGATTTCACAGGCTGTAGTCAAACTCCTGCAATTGTAACCTGGTCTTAATATCTTTTTTTTCCAAGATCGTAGTTGTTATTGAATTACAGGAGCACAATGTAGCGGTGAGACTCTTGGTTTTTAAAATTAGCTTCAAAACACTGAAGTACACTGTGCCCACTAGGAGAAAGGGCAAGGTAAAAAGATTTTTGTTTGCCTTACAACCTCCTTATTGGTAATAGTGCAAGGTTATTCCAAATGCCACTGCAGAAATCGTGCTTGTCTGTGGACAAAGCATGCCATCTTGTCATCTGCGCGGGGCGTACTCTGGCTGAGTGGATTTGCTGGGGTTTGATATTCCTGAAAAAATACTGTTTGCGGTTGGTGCAGTGTCTTGCTCTGCCGAGCAGCGTTGTAGCAGGGCTCCAACCTCTGTGATCCTTCGTTTTGCTGCTCTGTGACCACGCTAGCTACTGCTTTTCCAGCCATGCTTTGTGCATGGGTTTTGGTTTCCATCCTGACTGTTTCCCCTCAGAAATTAGTGACATTTGATATTCAGTCTGGACTCCATGTAGGTATTACTGCTCTCTGTGTCTAAAACACCGGTCTGCTTTCCACTGGGGGTTTTTTTTGCATCCAGAGCTCTCTTGCGGCACTGCCTAGCATTCAGCTGGACAGCTGCTTACCCTGCTTGGAGCCAGCTATTTTAGTACTTCTCTTAATGCTTTTTTCAATGGCTAATGTGTTTTTACTGCTGTGCTGAGAAAGCCGAAGGTTTGCATGCTATCTGAATCTGTTGAGAGTGCTATCAGGGGACTTGGTCTCCACAAATACAAACTGCTTGGTTGGAAGTGTCTGGGCCTGGTACCTGGATTCTTAACTAGCAATGCTGTGCTGCTTTCTGTCTTGTTTTAGTAATTCTATACTGAAAAAAAAAATATTAAAAACTACTGTTGTAAGAGGAATCTGCTTTCAGTGTCTCATGAGGGTATTTTTGGACATCCAAGCTTTTAGCAGACACAGTTGTAAATAATCATGGCTAGCAGCTGTGATAGCTAATTGTGGTTCACTTTTAAGCTCACCCATCAATGAAGTAGCATAAGTAAGCAGGGACCAATTGTAACGGAGTCCTAAACCTAACTCGTTCTCCCTTTGTGTCTGGAAGTTCTTAGTCTAATGGTTATTTTGGAGGTGGTTGTGAGCAGTGTCTCAGTGCAAGGACGAGACTGCAGAACTGTGAACCCAGCAGACTTCACAAGGACAGGGCAGAGTCCTACCAGTATGGTGTCTGTGGCAACTCGTTCTTTCCGTCGTTTGTTCAATCAGTACAGCCAAAATAAGGCTACAGCAAGACTCAGATGGAAACTCAGACCTGCTGTAAGATGACGGCATCTTAAAGTGAGAAGTGCCCTTAGGTATAGGACTTCATCTTTTCTCATTAAGGAATGACCCAAACTGACAGACTGATCCTGGTGAACGTCTTGATAAACCTTCTGGGGTGTTTAGCCTGTCCTCGCTTGCGCAGGTGAAGACCCTGTAATGCAGGCAGCGTGATTGAGTAAAAGCGCAGCTTGTCTCCAGTGCTATGGCTGTTCTCTCACAACTTGCTTGCGTGGCCTGAGTGGTTGTAGGGGGAAGGTTTTGGGCTCTTTGCTGACATCAAGGCAAGGGATGAAGTTGTCTGTATATGGGGAAATTGTGGGAGCTGTTAGCCAATTTGCATTTAGCTGCAGACTCGTGTGTGAGGTGGTACAGTTGTGTGCTGGCAGATGGGATTCTCTGGCCTCATAAGACTATCCCTGTAGAGAAGAAACCTGGGATTCAAGGTTGAAAGAACTTTAAGTAATTATTAGCACTTGATGAAAGGAGAAGTCCTGGTTGCCAGGCCGGTTTACTCTAGTGATAAAGCGCTGAAAAGGTTCTTGGAAAGAGAATTGTGGAGAGTATCCTATTCTGCACGAGCTGAGCCTCCTTGGTTGCATCGAAGGGATCTGTTTTGAAGTCCTTGCCTTGATGCCTGTCCCTTCGTGTTTTTTTCCAGGGAGGCATTTTTGCTCTGTTTCATGTGTGTGTTTAATTTTCCTGAGAACAATGATTCAATTTTCATTAACTAGCTGAGACTGTCAATGAAAATACCAACTGTAAAAGGTGTCTCTGACAGCTTGTATAATTCGGAGCCAAATTGTAAATTGCCTTCTTCTAGGCCACTGAACACCTATCACAATGTATTAAACCCAGTTTAATGGATTTGGAAAAGCTTTAAGGAAGTGACCTAGCCAAAAGATCTCCCATTACTTTCTGTTCCAAATCCCCCTCTTCCTAGGAGAATCTCTCTTCCCAGGGCTGTTGATTCTTAAATGGTCTTAATTACTAGGAAAATGGTCGTTTTTCTAGTGGTTTGTTTCCAAGGCCTCTCAGTCTCCTAATATGAATTAAGCCTCAGTGTTGATATTGGAAAGAAGTGTGAACTGCAAACCCCATCGCACCATGGATATCTCTGATGTGTGGTTTACAGATTATAATTGGGCAAGTAGTTCAAATCTGGTTGTTGAAAACTGACTTGTTTTGTGTAGGATCTTCATTGCGTCTTATTCTTTGGGTGAAGCTGCAACAGTTTCTGTGGGAAAAAATTTTAGATGGTTAAAGGTATAAACACAGTAAATGATATGTTCTGGATTTTTAAAAGTACTTGAGCCGAAACAATCTGAAAAATTTCAATTAAAATCCTACTGAAACAATCTTTGTGATATAGATGATATAAAATCAGGAGAAAACAGGATTTTTAAACAGAAACCCCAAAGAGAATCAAATGTTTGTGAATTCCTTTCATAATGCTCTATTATAATCCTGGTTTATCACATATACTGGCAGTGGATAACTTGATAACCATTGTAAATGTACAGAAAAGTTTTTGGTTTCTTTAAGGTTCTTTAGCGATTTCACTTAGATGAGTTGACTTAATCATTACACAAACTAAAGGTGTGTTTGTGCGTAGCACACATGCCCATAAAACTAGTTTCCTGGAGACAGAAGAGGGAGGTCCAGGAAGTGGCAGAATTAATTGGCACTGACGAGGGCTTGGCTGCATGCTCTGTGGTGGCACCTAATGGGGAGAAGCAGCCCTTCCTTAGGGCGTTCAGCCTCTTGTCCCACCGCGCTTAGCCTGAGGGAATGATGGACATGACTGAGCTTGCTCTGAGGATGGCACTGGCTGCCAGATGAAATGATCAACTTGAGTTATCAGCTTTCCTGAAACTTTATTTAGCTGTTAGTGCCTCTGTTGTGCTTTCATACCTTTAAGTATAATTATGTTACTAAGTGCAGGAGCTAGTGACTGCTACTAGAGATGCTGTTACAGTCATTTCCTTTATCGCTTGTCAATTAAATAAAGACCTTTTGGTCTCTGGGTCTCAAATAAGGAATTTTCCTAGAGATGACTGATGATGAAGTACACAGTGCAGGCACTGGAGTTCCAGTCAAACCCACTGGCTGCCAAGGTCAGGAACAGGGGGTTTTGGGGAGCAGTCCCACAGATGATAAATGCTTGCCTCCTCCAGAGTGTTCCTCTGGACCAGAGGAACAGAGGGGCTCTTCTGTGGATTCCCTAGCCAGGCTGGAACTGTAACACAACAGTACTGAGGAGCTTGGGAAGTACTGCCAAATTTGTTTCTGAAATCATGCACAGAATGCTACAGGGAATCATATGGCTGTTCCCTGTGACGCATGGAAGGGGTAAACCCCAGGTTTTTACCTCCTCACAGAGAGGCCAGGTGAGATGAGCTGAGGAAAGCCTAACTGGGAAACCTTCAAAATTGAATTCAACGTGCTATTTAGACATCAAGTTCAAAATAAGCACATTTGTGTTCTTACTGCACTTCATTAGTATTTCAGTAAAGATCTGCCTCTGCAGGGCGCTGCCTTTCACTTGTGTTCAACTCCTGAGTTGCCTTCTCCAGGCACGTCCCTATGGCGCACCACAGGTGAGCACTGAATTTTCTCTCGCAGGGTGGAGGTGGGAAGCCATCCTGTGAAATAGTCAGGTACAAGGTACGTCATTAACTAAAGGATATTAAACATTAACATGTAGGGATATTAAGTTTGCCTATAAGCTTTCCTGATCTGTGGTCTGGTAGCACAACGAAACAGTGGTCTTCAATGGCTTTAAAATATTCATATATTTTTGTCGGCCTTTTTTTCATTTTCTTCTGTTTCTCTCCTTTGACAATAACTTGCCAGGGAACATAAGTGATTTAGAAGTCAGAGTCGCACGTTAACAATCCTCATGGCAGACAGCATATCTAGGGGAAATGTGTCGGGCATCCACTCTTGATCAAATGGAAGATTCTTCCAGGGCTTCATGCTAAGACGTGCGTGGGACTAGCAAAAGGATCAATTTTTACCTAATCACACCTGGTAGTGAACTGATGCAAGCTGCATGTAGACAGTGAAGAAGTACGCCAAGTTGAACATCCTACGCTTTGGTATTTCTTACAGAAGAAACCTGGCCAGTGATAATTGACCACAGGTATCTGTAGCTGTTTATCAAACCTATGATTTTTGTCTTAGGAGCTGAACTGAATGTGAGAGTATCTTTAAAATTTATCTGACGGCTTCTAGCAATGCTCTTAAACTCCTCAACTTAATTGCCTCATAAAGGATTCGATCCTAAAGCTAATTGGGTCTCCAAGCTTACCCTGTTTAAGGCTCATCATCTGGGAGAGGGAGCTACTTTTTGTCTTTAATGCTTGGACTGACCTGATGTGACTTGGTGGGTACAAAAGAACTGCCTTTTACTGTCTGAGGCACTCCTTAGCAAGGATAACTGATGTTTCTGCTCCACCAGTTCCCTTTTTGGACCAAACCTGGGTAAGGTTAAAGAGAGAGATGAGATGTTTTTGTGCGTGTGTTGTTATTTCCTGCAGGAAAATGAGCAGGGAATTGATGGTGTACGACTCCCCCAGTATGGGGATGTACTGGGCTGCTGTGGCTGGCAGAATGTTGTACCTCTCTATATTTCAGAGTGTGCGGCTTCTCTGAAGCTGTACGTATGCTGGCGCTGACTCCGACGTCTGCAAGAGCCTGCTGGTTTTTTTGAGAGCTGAAAGCAAGGTTCCCTCATTTCTGAGTTTATTTCCCTGGAAAACCAGTGTGAGTTGGCTGCTCCCCAGCACGTACCAAGGCAGAAGGAACTTCCTTGCACTTGTGGAAATCTCACTTCATAACTCTGCTTATTGTTTCATTCTTGATGTCGTAAGTGCCAGGGATGTGAGAGTTAGCCCCTGCTGGCTCGCCGGGAAGCTCTTTCTGCAGTATGGCAGTAAGGTGGGAGAAGAGGGGTAAGACCTCTTTTTTTAAACTGGCTATAACAAAGGCTAAAGGAATTGCCTAATGGGGTTGATAAGTGCTAGAGGCAGAAAAACAAACCAAAAAAAACCAAACAACAAAACAACAGTCATCTGCCCTGGGGGAATCGCTGAGGGGAATCCATCCCATTCCCTCTCTCTCCGGTTATACAGTCTTCAGCTGTGAGTGGCTGAGGGAGACAAAACCGTGCTCCCTGAAATCAGCAGCATTAAAACTCACTGAATTCGTCAAACTGCTATTTAAACCAGGGTTGGAAGTCCCCTTAATTTAGAGAGAGCGTCCTTTTCAGTACAGGAAGATTCAAGTAATGAATCTGGAAACTAGGGGAAGGAATTCAGCTCTGCCTAGTCTTTGTGCTCAGGTTCCAGAGCTGACACGGGCTTCAACATATCGTGGAATCTTGCTTGGTTTCTGTTTTTTCAAACCTTCAGGATGCAAGGGAATTAAAATTCTCAGCTCTTTTCCAGTAACCACGAGGGCTGTATTAAAGAAATGGAATTCAAACCATCCTTCTCCAGTAAAGCAAAAATATTTTAATAGTGAAACCGTGATCTGGCATCACAAACTGCAAGGGAGAGGTTCCAGCCCAGCTTTGGGGGTTGCCAAAGGTAAGGAAAGGTAGGAAAGACTGTGCCAAGTTTAGGTGAAAGAGGGAGTATGGTGGTCTGGTGTACAGTACATTTCAAGTAGGAATAGCGTAATTCTCGGTAAGTTGTTGACATTTGCAATAAAATTAAGAACATAGACTTGAGAAAAGGTTTCATTTGGGGGTTTTGTTTTGTTGTTGGGGGGGAAAAGTGTGGATGGTGACAAGGGAAGCACCTGTTAAAAGCAGTACAGACTGCTTGCCAATGTGTCTCTGTTAAACTTTTTCCCTTTCATTACCTCCTCTTCCCTCTCTTGCCTCCAAGAGGCTCTACCAAAGCCATCAAAAGCAGTGATGTTCCTGTTACAAGACTCCCTGTTGCAGCATCTCTACAGTAGCAGTAACGCCTGAGAGAAAGGCGCAATGAAGAACAACCGGCAATTACTTCATCCCTCTCTTTTTTCTTTTATTTTTTTCCCCTTTTCTGCAAAGAATTGCATCTTTTTCCTCCTCCCCCTGCCTCTTCCTGGACACTGTGGATTACCTGTTTCTCTTTGGGCAGATGGGCAAAGGAAGCAGGATGAGAAGGGAATATTTATAGCTCACCTCCTGTTTATGTTCCTTTCCCAGCAGATGTGATGAAGCTCTGTACTAATGCTGGAAGAAGAGAAAATTCAGGCAGGAACGAGAATTGTGGCAAATGAAGACCATTTGCTAATGTGTAGGTCGCACAAAGTGCTTCCACATGCAAAGATTAACACTTCCCACATCTTACTGGCATTGCCTTTTTTGTGTCCGTCTCCTCAGCCTGATTTTAAAACAAAAAAGAAAAACAAAACCAAAGAGGAACAGCTCTGCAGTTCAGACAGGTTCTCATTTGCTTGACCTTCATCCGCAGAAACATTGCCCTGTGGAGGCAGCGGGTGCGAAATGTTCTTTTCGGGGCAAAATCTGACCTCTCGAGTGGGATGTGATCAAGGGCGTCCTGTCAAAGAGAATGAGAAAAATGACTTCACGCCAGTGGGATTTAGTCAGGCGGGTGCTCAGGTCCTGGGAGACAAGCTGTATGGTTTAAAAAGACAGTCTTTGCTGGTTTATTGCATACCAGGCTTTGAAACAGAAGCACGGTGTGTGCCTTGAAGGAAATACTTCACGTAATACTTAATATGCGAACGTATCCAGAGAAAGGTCGGAGGAGGTCTTCCATAAGAGGTTACTCATTTGTTGAGGTAAAGTTGGGCTCAATTTCAGAGGAAGACTGAGATTTTTTTTTTTCCCAAAGGGAAATCATGGAAGCAGGCCAAGGTGTCCAGATGTCTGGAAAGAACGGAGGTGGCGAAGAAGGGGGGTGAGAGATGCAGGCGGAGATCTCCGATGCCAGACTGGCCCATTTTTATCTCTTTGGAGGTTTCTGAGGATGCTGAAGGAAGGCATGTGAAATGAGCGGGGCTGTGCCTGAGCCCTGCCAGCAGCAGCAGCATCCCTCTTGGCTGGTGTTGTCGGCAAAAGGGCCACCGACCAGTCTTCTCCCTGTGCCCGTGCTGTCCTCGGGCCCACGGGAGGGACTGCTGTAGGCATTCTCCTCGTCTGGGGACTGGAAAAGTCTTGTCCGTGCTCAGAGCCGGGAGTTGGTTCATAAGCAAAGGGCTTTATTTGCAGCCTTTGCTTTAATCGTTGCTGCCTGGGGTGCCCGGGGGCTGAGGGGTCTCGAGGAGAGGCCGGGGCTGCCCCAGGCTGGTTCCAGCCGGTTTTGGCTGCCTCACAGCAGGGCACAGCCCAGCCTCTCCGCCCCCATGGTGCTGCCATGGCAAATCTGAGGTAAAAAAAAAGGGAAAAATGCTCGCAGAAGGAGAGGAGTGAGGAAGAAAGTGTGAGGAACAGCCCTGCAAGCACTGAGGTGGGAGAAGGAGGAGAGGTGGAGTCCTCCATGGGCTGCGGTGCGGCGGTTTCCAGAAGGAGCTGCTATTCCCTGGCACCCCTCAAGGCGGGAAAAGAGTTGGCAATGGAATGGTCAGGTGGTTCCTGGAAAAAGGTGTGGGGTGAGGGGAAGGTGTGTTAATTTCGGTCTGTTTCTTGCTATTATCTACCTTAACTGGCACTAAATCAGCTTTCCCTGTCAAGTCTGCTGTGCAAGTGAGGGCCCTGATCCCTGAGCTTTTTCATCTTGCGTCCTCCCTCCTCCTGAGGAGAAGAGGGAGAGAGGAGGTTGCCACAGCCAATCCATCACAGTTATATGTACTTAAATCCAGTAGGATCTTGCCTACTGGTGCAAGAACTATTAGTAGTTCTGATAAGTTATGTGTTGTGGTGTCTCTGCATCTCCTCCTTTGCAAGTACAGTGGGGGGGCGGCAGGCGGGCAAAATGGGAAGACAAAAGGAGACTCAACAACTTACGATGAAAAGTCTTTTTTCAGAGAGATCAAAATGTAAGACTGAGTACAGGATTAGAAGTAGTTGGAGCCCTGAATTGGGGGGAAAAGATTGATAAATGGAGCTCTCTGTGACTTTGGAGGTGGGTGGTTTGGGTTACTGTGACTGCGCAGCGAAGCACGCAGCAATTTTTGAGATGCTGGTCAGGAGGTTTTAGGATAACCACTGTTGGAGCCAGGAAAGACATTCCGTTTTTCATGCTGTGAGAGTTGGAATAGAGGGGGAAATAGCTGTTGCTTGTTGGAAAGGGTGAGCTGCTTCAGCACTGACTTAAGGCAGCTTTATTTAAAGGAGGCCCTTCCTACATTGTAAAACAGATGTTGCAGCTGGCACTTGCAAATGTGTCTCTTAAAGATTTCACTCATGGTAAGAAATTTTTACACGGAGAATAGTCTGTCACAAAAGCTCTGCAGCTTTTGCTGCACTGGTACTCCAGTGGTACAGAGCAGCATGTTTTACTTGTTTTACCAGCAGCAGGTACTGGTACTGAGTAGTATGTTTCACTTGTGTTCTAGATTTAAGATATTTACCTTTTCCATGCTTGAGGTGTGGGGTGTTTTTCTGGACAACTTCTTTTCTGATTTTAATTAGGCTTTGGAGACATGGTACCCCAAAGTTGTTACCATTCTATCATTGATAACTACATAAAATGCAGAACATGCGCTCTGCTAGATTGTTCCCTTTTGTCCCATCGGAGAGCACTTGCTGGTAGCTAAAAGGCTGTTTTTTCCAGTAGGTCTTTGATTAACTTGTCACCCATGTAGAATTGAGATAGCTACATTAGGACCTATTATTTTTACCTTTGGATCACCCAATATAGACCTGGACGAGGCTGGAGGAAGTGTTAGTGTTAGACGAAAGGACTGGATTTTTTTTCTTCTCTTGCTCCTTTAATCATTCTGGGAGCGAAGCTGCTGCATAACCCAAGCCTCTTAACATGCATCTTACTGCAGATAAGACAGGAAACAAAGGATCGAATGGATGTGAAAAGTGAATTCCTGTATCTGTTCTCTTGAGACCCAGAAAGTTACTCTGGCGTTTAAAGCTTCTGATTTCAGTGGTCTGGCTTTGGTGCTTTTCACACTCCAAATATTGCTTATTTTTGAAGTGGTGGACAAGTCTGTCTTAACTGAAACCTGGATGTAGTTATTCCTCATTTTGTTGCTGAAGTGGTGAGCTGTCTGCAGGCAAGCAGTCGTGAGATCTGGTCAGCAAAGCTTGAAACGAGTTTCTCTCCTCCATTCCACACTGCTTCAGTCCCAAGCTTTACTGTTGAATTGCAGACGCTGGATAAAGGGTTCAGACATTTCTCTCTGTCTCAATTTTAAAACAACAGCCACCCTTCAGGAATAAAAATGATTGATGATTCCTTAAGCTCTCACTAACCTTGGATGACAGAAGATGGCATTTAGGTCTCTGCTGACTTTGAGTTCATTTGTTCCTTTTTTTTTTCTCTTCCTAACCAGTAGAGACTGTTTTCTTAGATAAGAAATTTTTAACAGCAGCATATATAGCAAGGCACAGTTCGGAACTGCAGGAGTGACAGATACGTGTAGTTTAACCAGTGTCTCTTTCTGTAAAATGTAATGTCAGCGTACTGCTGTGGGGTTAATGAAACAGAGTTGGTTCAGACCTGAAGCAGGGTGGAAGAATTGTCAGAGAGATTAAATCTGGGGTCACCTCAGCTTTTTGAGAGTCACCTAACATGCCCTGTTTTTCAACCCGTTTTGCCTTTTCCCCTGTTCTTGCCTCTATTGTATAAGGGCAGGAAACTTCTGGAGCTAGCTTATTCCTGTCAAATACTTATGGCCTTAAGGTAAAATCTTTGCAGATGCTAGCTGATATCTTTCAGTTACATAGCTGTTTTGCAAGAGGATAACATTGGGTTTAGCGGGCCTTAGGATTTTCTGAAAACAGCTACGAATTTTTTGGCTGCTGTGCAAATGTGGTAGAAGGGCATGTTCCTGATGTGCAGAATTTTAAAAAGAGAAAATTAAAGCAGTGAAAAGCTTGTATCTGAAAGTGGTAACTTTGCCATGGGATCGGGTAAAATAAGTATATAAACAGTGCTTTGTGGTAGTGCTCTCCAACAGGTTTTGTGTCTCACTGTATAAATTCTGCCCACTTACTGTTGTATCTGGTCTAACGCTATTTTTAGAAGGATTAAAATTGAAGTTGCTGGTTTCAAATAGGAAAAGTCTTTTTTTTTTTTTTTTCATGATGTAATAGCGATGCCAAGACAGTGGAGCTTGAGTTGTCCGGGATGTGAGACTGTATCTGCGTTTTGCTTGGGTGTTTGAGTTTTAAAACTGTTTTTATTTGGGAGAGAGGGTTCCTGGTTGTTCAGCAGTGGCACATGGGTGTTTGTCAGTCCAGCTGATGTGCTATTTTCAAAAGTAAAAAGGCAAATTTGCCCTTTGATTCCCAACACATAGGAGTTTGTTGTTGGGGGTTTTTTTAAGCATTGCTTTTGCCAAAACATGCAACTTCCCACTTCAGTTACAGGTGTTTAATACCAGTTCTGTTTTGCTGTTAGCTGCCTGTTAGACTAGACTGTGGGAAGCTGAAAATGCAATTGCAAGGGGGAAAATTGAAAATGACTTGACTAATTTTAATTTCTCAAGATTGAGAAAAATGGAGTGTAAATACAGCACAAATGAGAGTGAATTTCCAGAGCTGCCAATGCACTGACCACCTGGGCCATAGGTCCTGCTCTCAGCAAAGACTAGTGTAGCTGAAACTATCCTCTATTTGCATAACAGGCTTCAGAGGAAAAGTGAAGTAGCAGATAAAGCTATTTTGAGTAGATTATTGAAAGCAACCTCCCAAAATACGGAGGTCTGGACAATTTGGCAGAGAAATAATCAACAGCCTGGGTTTTGTTTGCAAACTTCTGTTAGAAATTTACTTAAAAATCAAGCCCTACCTGTGAGATACCTTTATAGAAATGTAGGTTTGGCAGCTGTATTTTAGAAACCAACCAACAAACAAACAAAATCCCAGACCTTAGGAATCCCCATATTGAACTGCAACTGATGAAAATCTGAGAGCTAGTCACTGAAATATATATCACTGTGGCCAGATGAGAGCTGGTGTTGCGCCTTATTCTTTTTTAAAATTGGGCTCTTTTGTACTAGAATTGTAATGTCACTGTTGGGGGAGGATTAGTGTGTAACTAAAATAACTTACTCTAGAAGACAGATTTTAAATCAGCTTCAGTCTAGGTTTTCATGAACAAATTAGTCCCTTGCCAAGGTTGCAGAACATAGAAACCATTCATGAGCTTTCTTCTGGTATTAGGCTCTTGTTTTGTATATAGTTCAGTATCACAATTCTTGTTTTTATTTTGAACAATTTGATATTCTGTCAAGAGGCATGCTTACTACTTGTATGTTAGAGTTTGGCTTCCCTCTGTAAGGCAAGAAAAAAAATACATCTGAGCAGAGAAAACAGCCTAAGAGAATGAACCTCTTTATCCACAACTCCATAACTGTCTCTCACCGTTATGCTAAAACTTTTTTTTTTAACCCTTGAAGAATGATGTTTTGTGAGTTCTACTTCCCGTGCCTGCGCAGTAATCTAAATTGGTTTCTTAAAACTGATTAATTCAACGTGGCTTTAAAAGTACATTTTACGTTAAGGAACAAAAGAAATCACAGCTGTTGCGTTGTACCTTCTTGCTTTAAACTCTGCGTGTTGGGAGCGAGGTGTATAGAGGTAAACTTGGCTGAGGGAGGAAACCCCACTGGGTGGCAGATGGTAAGAGAAGGGGCTGTTCTTGACAGGCGCTCCTGGTTTGTGGTTACCCCTGCGGCGGATGGGAGGAAGTGCCGAGCACAGGCATTGGGGTAGGTGATGGGGGGTGGGGGGGACAGGAGGTGGCACTGGGGTGCGACTCTGCCAGACGAGCGGCACTGAAGGTTTGTCTTTTTTGCTGTGCTTGTATTTTCTAGGTGCATCAGAGGCTTTCTCCTTGGCAGAGTGTGAGAGTGGTCTATTGCAGTACAGTAGTGCCCTCTGATGGTGAGTACTGACATGGAAAAACTCTGGACTCACTTAGGACTTTGCTAACTTAAATCGTGTTCCCTGACCCCATTTCTCGTTGAGGCTTTTTTTGGCTAGCTGGTAATCCAGTTTTGAACAAAGGAAGTGACAGAGAGCAAAGTCAGTCAAGAAAAATTAAGGTAATAGTCAACTTTTTCTAATAACTGTCACCAGAAAGGCTTTATAAAGAAAGATGTAATTGTGTGCAAATGTCCAAATTTTTTTGCCAGGCTTTTTCCTGATGTAGCTGTGAGGTCTGAGAGATGCCTGCCTTTCAGTGTACCGTGTGCCCTGTTCACTTTATTTATGTAATGATAGTGCAGTTCATACTAGCTGCTTGCTCAAGTGTTTGAAAGCACTGTTTGCTGCAGTGAATAAGTTGTGAAGACAAGGCAATTATATTCCTTAATTTAAATTCTGGGACAGCTCAGACATTAAGCTTTTTTTAATAAGGTTGTCATAACATAAAGCAAAAGAAATACCCTAGCGGAACTTTAATCTCAGTATGCTAGAATGCAAAGAGGAAACAAGCAGCTTTGAGATCACTGTCTGCTTAACATCTGCATGCTGTGCGCAAAGACTAGAACCCTTAATGGTGACTGACACAGGCGGTTAGCGGATCCTCTCCCCATTAAGGCTTGTTAATAAAGCCTGAAAGCTAATAAAGTAAGGGGTTCTGGCACAATGGCTTGCCCTGCCAGAATAGTGAGTGTGTGCAAACACAAAGAGAACACGACTGCTGTGAAGAACTCAAAATGAAAACCTGAAGGCTTAAGTAGGTAGAAGTGTAGAGGGTAAATGTAAGGTTGAGAGGATAATGTAAGCGTGTGCCTGCTTGCCTGGTTGACTTTTACTTCTCATATTGTGCCTGAATATTTCTCTTGTTATTTCTTCCAATAACTTCACCTTTACCCATAGTAAATGTTCAACACTGACTTATTTGGCCACACTCTCTTTTTACCGTACCTTGTTTTGGCCTAATGTATTGCTTAAATTGTTCTTATTCAAGAACAGAAATTTTTTTAAAAAATACTAATGACCCGTTAGTGGTGCACATATGGTTGAGTCAAAACTTTGTGGTGCTTGGATGCAATTCATACCTCCAAAGTGACCTCACGCTTATTATGGTGCATAGAGCTTTTAAAATTCTCTATCGTCTTATTTAGCAGCATCTCTGGCCGGGGTTTTAGTTGTATACTATTACTTTCTTTTACTTGTCCCATGTATTTAACACTGGCTTAGAACTTAGTCAGTGAAGATTAGGCAAAATGTTAGCTCTATAATTAGTGAAGTGTCCACTTAATGACTCGTAGCTGCCCTCGTGCAGGCAATCCACAGGGCTGTCAGAGCAAAGAGCAGGGCAGACAGCTGTATCACAGGGTCTTGTTAATAACTCTTACTGGAGCTGTCTCTTAGGTTTGTGTTACTGATATGTCCTTTGGATTTTTTTCTTTTTTTTATTTGCCTCTGAGCTCTTCCCTCTCCAATGCAGTAAAAATCTGACCAGACCTGTGTGGGAGGTGATGAGAGGTTCAGACTGGAATTATGGACTTTCCCCACCAGTGAATTAATCTAGAAAATTACATTTACAAGCTTTTTATAAGGAAAACATAAACCAGCTGTAATTCCAGACTTTACTGAGCCTGTCCTCTGTAGGAAAGAATTTGGTCCTTAGCACTTCACCTGAGCTGGGACATCCTTGAGAAGAAGGGCTTTGTGTGCTGCCAGTGCTGATGACTCTTGGTGCAGTCTGACCTATTGCGTTTATCGCTGTGGTCTCTACCTGGTCAACGGAAGATTAAAATGCGTCAGGGCTGGTGCTGGTAGGTGCTTCCTCCCCAGCTGGCAGTCATGGGGCTGCGGTGGTTGTGTTGTACCACCAGGGATATGCAGAAGAGTGTTGGTGCAAATGCTGTGATCTGTTCTGCTCTACAATAAACTTGGCTCACTGCCTGTATAATCAAGGTAGTATTTTATATAAAGAGTGATTTTCATGTCTCGTGGTTATGTAATCAGCACCTAAGTTAATGTTGTATATGCTGCTCACAGAACCACAGAATTCAATACTTAAGTGGCTATTTTAAGCTACTAAATGTGTTGATCATTCCATCTGAGCCTGCTATCACAAGCGTAGCTAATGCTAATCTATTTCTTACCAGCCTCATGCTAAAATACTTCAGTGAAAGAATGGAAAAATCTGATAGCTGGTGTCCTAACAGCTGCTGATAAGGAGCTTGAAATCCTGTCTAACTGTTCAAATAAATTGGCAGCTTGCTTTATTTTTTTCTGTAAATATCTGACTGTTGTCCCTGAGTTTTAAGCTTCAAAACACTAAAGCTACTAAAATCCTGTCAGGGGTCTGAGTCTTGAGAATAGGCGTTTATAGGTGTCCAAATACTGGGGCTTCTTGGGATGCTTGAGTCATTTTAGGTGTCCAGACTTGGTCACTTCCACCTAGTCTGTAAACATGAGGTGAGGACCTGTTTGTCAGCACTGGATAGCAATCCCCTGGAAGAGGGGGAAAAAACCTTTGCATGCTTGATTGAATTCTTGAAGGCACGTGACAGTAAACTCAAAAGCCCAAGAGAACTCATTTGGCTCTGTAGAAGTGTACTTGGTGCATCCTTTCTCAACAGCCATGAGCCTCCCTTCTCAGAAAGGCATATGGCACCAAGACTTGTCCTAATATGCAAATGATCCTATGATAAACAATTCCATCATCTGGCAGCAGATCACTGAAAGGAGAGGTATAAAGGCTGTTTATGGCAAAACTTTCCGAGCAGTGCCACACTGAGATATAGTTTCCTTCAGTAGTCCAAATTACATTATTTGCTTCTGTTTCTACTTGTGTTGACTTCTTTGACCCAACTAGTTTTGATGTCAGCTGCTTAAATTGACTTGGCACATCAATACATGACGTAGATGAGTTTCAGTAGATGGCGTGGTTCATAGAGTTGGCCAAAGCTACAACAGGTGGGAATACTAAGCCAGGTGCAGTGTGGGTGGGTGCGACTGCACAGTCCTTGAGACATGGCAAATGCTCTGTGCAATAAGAAAGACCTTACGTTTTTACATAAGAAAAATATGTAGCAATCCAAAGTGAATCATTTTTAGGTGTGCTGCTATATCTTAGCAACTACTGCACTTTGGGAAAAATTTGACTGTTTATGACTCAGTAGAGGGCTTAGGGAATATGAACTCTTAACCTCTTTCTTCTATGTATGGATATCCTGAAGCATACAGAGTGGGCTGCCTTCTGACAGTAAAATAATAACTAGCTTACAGTTTATACCGGTCACTACTGTAAATTTTAGAAAGGTGCGCTGAAATCCATAAGAATGCTCTTGAAAAAGCTCCTAACAGCACTAAAGAAATGGAAAATGTTGTTTTATCTACACCTAAGAAGTAATGTCTGTCTCCTGAAGTATAAAGTGTATTGATTCCATGAATTTTAGATGAAATGACCTTGAAGCTTAAACTCGCTCAGAGCGTTCTTCCTACAACCTTATACTCCTGACTGCTCTCTTAAATATTTGTTGTCTTAGGACAAACAGGAGGAAACCAGAACTAAACAAGAATTAAAAGGTTTGAAGTAGGTCCTTCCTTGATGTTTCCGAATATACACAGTCTGCCTTTGTATTATGGGCTATAAATCCTGATAAATTGCGCAGTGTTTTGTCTTCTGAAGTCCAAATTACTTTGATTCTCAAAAACTAATCAAAACATACTGTGCTGCCATGTTGTGGCTTTTAGATATCATGTTGCAGTTAGCATAAATGTCATTGTGCTTAGAGTAAATGTATTCTACTTTTCCACAAAGCACAGAAAGTTTAACAGATACTGCCAAGTTAATGGGAGTGAAAACCTCTATCATCCCTCCATTTTTCTTTGATGGACACATCTCTTGATAAAAAATGAAACAAAAATTTAAAGTTGCTTTCATGTTCAGCTCATAACCGTGTTTGCCTTTTTCTCCATGGGACAAATACAGAACTATTACGAGAAGATCTGTTAATTTTTTAATGAGAAACTTGCGTTTTTTGTCATCTCTGTAGAAGTGACGGTGGTTTACCAAAACGGGTTACCTGTGATTTCTGTGAATCTTCCCTCCCGGCGTGAACGTTGCCAGTTCACGCTTAAACCGATCTCGGACTCTGTGGGTGTGTTCTTACAACAGCTGCAAGCAGAGGACCGAGGAATTGATCGGGTTGCAATCTACTCAGCAGGTACTGTTGTTTACAAATGAATTGATTTACTTGCTTGCCAGCTATTTTCATCCAGCCTTTTGCTTTTTAAGTAAAAGCTTGTTGTGGTGTGAGTTCCATAACATTCCTGAAGTAGAAGGTAGAAATGCCATTCCTAGAGTAAGAATGTTGTTAGCTGTCCCTGTACTGTCAAGTCTGCCAAGGAAATCTGACTGTCGAGTGGAGGAGGAGGAAAGCATTCCTCATGCTTAGCTTACCTCCATTAGGATTAATGTCTAGGTTTTTGCTGAGTTTCCTACTGTTTAGTAGGACAGATCCAAGCTATGCAACCTATATAAATGTTCTAATTGATCTGTAGGTAATTGGGCATAAAAGGTGGTACAATGGAAACAGTATCTTGCTTAGCTATGAAAACTCAGTCATATTTCACTTAATGCTGTATTTTGCTATGTTTTGCTCAATTGCTATGTGTCTGCTGGGCACTGCAGCTCTGAAACGATGTGAGGATGTCTTCTGAAAATACTATCAAAGCAGATATTTCCTTGAAAGTCTTGGCCTAGGAGGGGAGGTGTTTGCTTGGTTAGTGATGTCAAAGCTGTCCGATACCAGAGATTGAAATAATCACCCTCTAATGCCACTGGGGAAAGTTAAAGGTCACTTAAGTGGATTATATTGCAAAATGTAGTAAAATATTCAAACTGTGTTGGATGACGTGAACTGCTTTTTATCAGATGGCCCAAAATACCACAAATTTAGAAGAGCAGCTGCATATGTAGCTCAGCTAGTGTTTGCCATGTTAAGGTCCCCCAATCTATATATCTGTCTTGACAAAGAGTATTGTCTGTGGGGAAAATGTGTAAGTCCAGCAACAGGATTTGGGATGGCATTACGACTTGCTTAGCCACAGCGTGTTTAGGTACTTTGTTTTTGCTGTTTAACGAGTCATCTCTGTCTGCCTTACAGATGGCACGCGTGTCGCCTCCTCCACAGGCATAGATTTGCTTCTGCTGGATGACTTCAAACTTATCATTAATGATGTCACATATCATGTTAGACCACCAAAGAGAGGTAAACCAGGCTGGTTCTGATAAACATCAGAAATAAATTTCAGTATTCAGTTCCCTGTTTAATTGCAGCATGCTTTATTAACGTGAAGAACATGAAGTGTATTTCTAAAGGAAGGCTTGCAGTTTCTAATCCTGCCCTTGGAGTCTAATTTAGTGATATCCAAGTAATCAGAATAGTCTGTAATGAAAAGCAAATATTCATTCTGCTCAAAGCCAGTACCCCCCATAAGCAGAATAAAGAAAGAAATGTAATTTCTTTTAATTTATAATTTTTTTCTGGGTTTTTTAATTACTGAAAAATGATTTAACTTAATGCATTCTGAAGGAGTACAGTGTAAAATGGGAATTAGATTGAAACTTACGTTATCTGATTTGGAAGAATAAATCGTTCCCTTATCTGACGGTTAACATTGTTTCCTTCTAAGTGTGGTACTTATATTGCAAATAAATACTGCAAATAAACCTTGAAACCTTATTACCTAACAAACAGTGAAATAAATAAGACCATGCTCTTACAAGGTTGTGTTACTAAGAAGTAAATGGGAAGGGAAACCAACCTATTTTTAATCAATTAGAAAATCTTTTTAAGTGATGGTCTTTGGATGTGAAAACTTGCAAGAAGCTTTTGAGACACTCCAGAGTTACTGGCAAAGGCAGGAATTTGGTATTTTCATCTACCATCTACTCTTTCTCCTAGGCAACTTTATAGGCTTCATAAAGCACTGGCTTCTCACAGGCCTGTACTTACCTCTGAGGACTTAAACAAAAGGATCGGTTTTGGAAATGTTTCCCTGCTTGTTGCTTGGCTCACAGACCATGGGGATATTTGTCTACCTTATTGTTCTGTTATTGTTGTGGGCAATAGCACAAAGTTTGCAAGCAGTATTTTTCTAAAAGGAATTTTTAGCCCTGTAGACAGGAAAATAAATGAGTAAAGATCTATAACTTGCCTTGCATATCCACTGGAGGTTAGATGGTGGAAATGCCTTCCCCTGTTTATCTGGATGTTTTCCCTAGTGTTTGGGCCTTCCTCTCTTACACCTCTCTTCAAGCAGTAGGTAATGAATAAAATCATTCACAAGGCAAAAGCTGTGAGGGAACTGTTAATGTTCCTTTTGCCTTAATAAGACAACATGATAAAGGAAGTTGATCTATCAAAAATTGCGAGACCAACCGTATCTTTTGGGTCTGAGACTACCCTGGGTGGCTGACTTCTAGGGAGATCTGCTGATATATGCCATCTTCCTCTGTAGATGTAGTTAGCTTCCGAGGACATTTTTGCAAGGAAAACAATAAAAATGTATTCTAGTGTTTTACTGTTCACAATATCAAAATACCAAGAAAAAAAATTTCTGACTGGGGGAACTTTGTGCAGTCACTTGTCCTTAGCATGCAGGAGTCTCTGGAATTGGGAGTGCAGCACTGGGTGAGATCTTGTTTCTCCCTTATGTGTGGGTTAGACTGACCTCCACTAGCAATGTGTTCTTCCAATCTCCTTGACAAAAAATTCTCCATTAAGGCTGGATACCTAAATCACTGGATATCTCCCACAAAAACCCCCTTACTCTCTGCTCTCTCATTCCACTGCTCTGTGTCCTGAACATGGTGTTTTCACACGCTTATGAGGTATTGTAAGCCAGAGGAGTGAAGTGAGGATTTTAACAAGGTAACTCTTCCAACTCTTGGCCCCGGAGACCAGGTGATGGTATCAAAGCCTAGCTGGTCTAGTCTGTAATTTGTAATACCACTAAATGAGGATGCAAATGTCGTGTCTGTCTCTGCACTGGAGACATTGCTGTCCCAAGGTAAGGCAACCCATACATCCCACTTCCCTAGTGTTCAGGAGAGTCATGTCTGTGTCAGTGAGTTGGTGTGGTTTTGGTTAGCTCGCTTGTGTGATATACCCATTGTGCACTGCTAGGTGAGCTCCGGGATCACCTAGGTTATGTGAAATGCTGCCTCCGATTCATTTGCCAAGGAGATTTCTATAGTTAGCTTGTATTAAAATCAATGTGCCCATAAGTAGGCACCGGGATTAGTTCTGTTAGACTTTTCACCAATTGCTTTTCCATTTTTACAAAATCACCCTGTGTATTTTGAAATGGAAGTGCTAGAACACTGTAATCTTAAATACTAAGTGCTTTTTGATGGTCACTCCAGTAGAATACTTGGGTTTTTTTCTTCGGAGGAGGAACAGCAGCCCTTTAGCTGGGCCAAGCCATATGGTGTGCTTTGTGTGCCTTGGTATAGAGAACTGAGTCACTTCTTTCCTCTGAGCTGACAGCGTTAAAATTTAAGCTGTCCATAGCTTTTTATGAATCTAAAATCTTTCACTTGTTGCTCATCTGAGAGTTGCAGGCTAAGTCTAGATGGGTTGCTGCAGCTTTTCCCTGTCGGTTGTTTTCCATGTTGGTAAAACCATATTTTAAGGTACAGAAGTTACAAGCCCATGGATGCCACCAAAAAAAACAATTTTTTTTTGCTAAGTCTTGTATATAAATATGGATCAGAAGTAGCTGTTGATAATCTGGCAAGCTAATAGCATGTATCTCTTTTCCTTGTTCTTATCAAATGTTAGGAATATCCAGTAATAAAGCCTGTTTTTCTTTGGAAGAAATTGTATTGTTTTAGAGTGCCGGAGCTCTTCCAAAGGCTTCTTTGTTGCAAAGATAGTTTCATGCGTTTCCTGTGTAGACTAATAGCAGTTTATGAAGATTATATGAGAAGTTCTGTGAATAAATGCATATAAAGCAGTCTCTTTTTTTTTTCCTAGAGCTCTTAAGCCATGAAAATGCAACGACGCTGAATGATGTCAAGACATTGGTTCAGCAGTTGTATACCGCCTTGTGCATTGAAGAGCACCAGCTGAACAAAGAGAAGGAGCTGATAGGGAGACTAGAGGAATTGAAGGAGCAACTAGCACCACTAGAAAAAGTGAGAAGTTTCTCATTGTATTTTACTTATCCTCCAAATGCAGCCTTAATTTATTTCAAGGTTTTAATTAGGTTTCTGGCATGCTTCAAGATCACTGAAGCAGAAGATGCCCAGTAAGTGTATACCAAACCTTATCTGTTTCTGGTTTCTATGGAAGTATTTTGTTTCTTTGCTTTATATAATTGGAAATGAACTTGGTAGTAAATAAAGACTAGGGCTAGTGCAACAGAACGTCTCTGAACGTAGAGAAATAAGCAGCTTTGCAAGGTATCCAAAGCATGCTCAGAGTAAAATATGGATGATGGCAAGATACCGATAGAAAAGGAGTCTGGATTTGTCTGCAGAATCTAGACTCAAAACGTATGTCTCAGACAACTTGAGATTTAATATAAATACAAGGTGTAATTTTTACAGATATCTTAATTATATTAACGTAGTACTTTTGAGAATATAAGGCGTGTACTTCTCTCTCCTGCAGGTAAGGATGGAGCTCAGCAGAAAAGCAGAGAAGAGGACAACCTTGGTGTTGTGGGGAGGCCTGGCCTACATGGCCACTCAGTTTGGGATTCTGGCCCGCCTTACCTGGTGGGAGTATTCTTGGGACATTATGGAACCAGTCACCTATTTCATCACCTATGGTAGTGCCATGGCAATGTACGCTTATTTCGTAATGACTCGCCAGGTAGGACTTTTTGTGCTGACGTTGACACTTCAGTAGAAGACTTGATTTGAGCTCTACTCCCTAGAAAATTAGGAAAATTGTGCCTGTTAGAAGTCGCTTTGTCCCTTCCTTATCCTGTCAGAACCTAATGAGACTTGATTTAATTTGTGCTGTCCAGGATGGTGGTGTATGGTTGTGGGGGGTCTTCCGATGGTGGTCATTGCTGTTTTCCTGGTTGTCTTACCATAAACGTTTGTGTATGTTCTGTGATCGGCTGCTTTGGCTGCACGGCTTCATCTACTGACAGGTAATGGTTTCTGCACCCACACACATGCAGCCTCACACACATTGACTTGGACTGGAGGCCTCCCAAGTGCTGTGATTTATCAGCCCAAATGAACTATGGGTGCATGAGGTACCTTCTGAGTTCCAAGGAAGAACACATCTCTGACATGAGACACTGGCCTTCTTAAAGAGACAAACGTTCAGGGATTACGTCGGAAATGCTTTTGTGTAGGTCTTTCATGGATCTGGCCTCCCATCTGGATGAAAGATCCTTCTCTGGATCCTTGTAGTTGTGACAGACTCTGTGTGAATTTCTAGTACGTGGTTTGTCTCATCACTCACATTTAAACTTCATAATCCCACCTAAATACTGAGGGAGGGAGGGAAGGTTCATAAGGTCTCTGCTGTCACAAGACCATCAAAACAGATGCTGCGGGTATTCCAGTGTGGTGTCCCAGGGGGCCTTCAGCTGCATCATTTCAGGGACTGGGGACACGTGCCGCAACAGTTTTTGCCAAGTGCAGTTGGAACTTCTGCCATGTTTGAACTCGGATTTGATGTTTTAATTGTTATCTGTATCAACTAGTACCTCTTCTGCTAGACCATAAAGTCTCAGCGTTTCAAGGATGGCTTGACTCTGAATGCAGCTTTTCTCCACCTGACCAGCCCTGATCATTGGATGCATACCAGACACAGGGGCTGCGTGATGTTCCAGTGCAAGGGAGAGTTAACTTCGGCAGAGGCAGACCTGTGCTTTGTAGAGGCTGTGTGGGATGTGGTGTGAACAGCTCTGCTGCTCTGAGTTATCTGCTCTCTCTAAAAAGCTCTGAGTTTTTGCAGTAGAGTATCCCTGGCAAAAGCTGTGGTATTGGGTTCTTGTTCTCGCTTGCATAGCTTGGTTAAGAAATGAGCTCATGAGCAACTATTGTTGCTTTAATAAGCTACTGCATGTTTATGACCTTAGGAAAAAGAGTAAGGGCCATCTTACAGAGGCTTATTCTGGTATTTATAGCTTTTTTCTCCCTTTCTCCCCACAAAGTTGTCAGTGTTGGAACTCTGAAACGTGTTAGTTTTCATTCTCTCTGTGTGGAAGAATTCACACGCTCAGGACAGGAGGGAGGGTGATGGTAACTCACTGCTGGAGTGTACTAGTAGAAAAGCAAATGCCTGACTGTACTGGGTCTGGCTGGGATGGAGTTAATGTTCTTCACAGCAGCTGGTATGGTGCATGTTTTGGATTTGCGACCAAAACAGTCGGGATACCTTGANTGCTGTGGCTGAACAGTGCTTGCACAGCATCAAGACCTTCCCTGTTTCTTGTTGCTTCCCCTGCTCCCTCAGGAACAGGCTGAGGGCAGGTAAGGTGTTGCAAGGGGACACAGCCAGGACAGCTGACCTGAACTGACCAAAGAGATATTCCATATCATATAACGTCATGTTCAGCAATAAACTGGGAGAGAGTTTCTCCAAAGTAGCTGTTGCTCAGAGACTGGCTGGGCACTGGTCTGCTGGTGGGAGGTGGTGAATGGTTGCTGTTGCATCACTCCTATGGGGTTTTGTTTTTTCTTCATTTATTAAGCTGTCTTTATCTCAACTCTTACGTTTTTCTTGGGTTTTGCCCTTTTGGTTCTCTTTCCCCATCCAGCTGCAGGGGAATGAGTTGACAGGATGGGGGCTCAGCTGCTGGCTGGGGTCATCCCATCGCACTAGGTGAGCTTAGTGCCGTCTGGTCTTGTGCCTTTGACAGAAACTGGTCATCCTCGCAAAACGCACCTGATACATACTGTGCTAATGGTATCCTGTGTTGCATCCTGTTGTGGCTTTATTCTTCTCTCCTTTTTTCTTTTTAGGAATATGTTTATCCAGATGCCAGAGACAGACAATACTTATTATTTTTCCATAAAGGAGCCAAAAAGACACGATTTGATCTAGAGAAATACAATCAACTCAAGGATGCAATTGCTCAGGTAACAAGAATTTTTCCAGAAATAAGACAAAGAAATTACTGCTTGCTAGTTCTTACCTGCTATTAATAGATGCACCTCAAACAAGAATAGCTGTATCTTAAGTTTTCAGCCCATTTTCTTGTCACAGCCCCAGTGCAAAAACTGAATTGGCTTTGATATGCTCAGGAATAGAGCTGCTGGATGTGTAAATCAACATGAAACTGTTGCCTGTATCTATCTGTAAGGGCCATTTAGAAACTGCTGGCAAATCTTGAGTTGCTTCAGGCACTTCATGCCTCAGAGGAGCCTAATTCAAGATTTCCTTTCTTCTCAGCTCCTACACACCAGATGGATTTAGTGAGGAATGAAGACTTGCATCCATTCAGTTCACGTCTTCCTGACATAGCACTTCAGCGCACTGGGTTGCAGTCCTGAAAAATAACATTAAAAAAATTTAGTTGTATTGTTAGAGGCAATGGGGGCAGATTTCTCATGTTGTGGAGATGGACACTTTTGGCAGACTGTCCCGATTGTGGGATTTGTTCAACAAAGGAGTCAGGAGTCAGAGATCTTTCCTTGTGCTTCTGAGAGCCTTTCTGCAGAGGGATGGCATAAGCAGAAAAAGCAGAGCTACCACATTCTTTTTCACTGCTCCATATCATTCTCTGTTTATTTCTAGGCTCTGGAAATGACAGTGTAGGATATCCAGGGCAAGATGTGTTCTCCCCCTGCCTTGGAGAAGGAGCTGCGCAAGGAGTAGAGGGAGGTCAGGGCTAGGCTGTCTTGGTTTCATGAGAAAACCCAGGAAGATTTCTGGGGTTTCTCATGCTGCGTTGAGTATGATACCCTTGGGTAGCTGTATTTTCATGGAGCTTTTCTTTAGAATCAACCTTTCCCATTAATCTAGTTGTTTGGTGTCTTGTGTTTTGTTTTGTTTTTTTAAAAAAAGAGGTTCCAGTGAGTTTATGGGGTTCAATTCTTCCTTACCGTATTCCTTTTAAGTGGCTGTATGTAGACAAGTTTAGAGAAGTACAGAGCAAATGTCTTTCAGTAAGTGCTGAGAATGGTTTTCCCAAGTGTGAGCCTGTGACTTTGCTTTACTTTTTGAACACTTCCCTTCTGAACAGGAAAAACAAGGAAATATAGAAGAGCTTTCCATGTGGTAAAGGGGAATGGTATTGGATGAAGGTATATTGAGAGGTTGTTCTTTATAATGTGTCTTTTACTTTTAGGCAGAATTGGACCTTAAGAGGCTTCGAGACCCACTGCAGGTTCACCTGCCCATCCAGCAAATTGATGAAAAGGACTGATCAGCAAAGAAGTTCTGAACCCCGGCAAAAAACCTGTTCATAGCTCTTGCCTTTTTAATTAAAGCATTGCAGGTGGAAGCTGGGAGGTGGTGTTGGGGGTGGAGGGTTTTTACCTTTAATCAAGACAAAGGACTGTAGGGGGGTAATCTCTTAAATCCGAAGATGGGACATTGTGGAATGTTAGTTCTGAAAAGGGCTTGGCAAATAGTCACATTTAAAAACCGTCTGAATGGCAGTTGTGTACAAATACAGGATTGGGGGGTTCATTAAAAGAATGTAATGCTGAGGCGTAGGGGTGTCTTCTTCCAGCTTTGCAGGGTCTGCCTCTTGAAAAGACACCAGCAGCCTGCTTAGCTTTTTTAAATTTTCCTTTACCTGATTCAGAT
>VXBO01011159.1:77952-129025 GCA_013400135.1 Rhinoptilus africanus | reverse complement strand
AAAAAAAAAAAAAGAACAAAGAATCCAAGCCACCTGGAGCTATGGCTGGTGATCAGAACTTGCACTCCACCGCCATTAACACGCACACTTCTGATCAGACCTGGTCTCTTTTATAAAGTTACTACAAGACTGCTTTCTACTGGAAAACCGTGAGCTTCCCCTTCCCAGCCCACCCCATGTGTTCCACTGACTTCCTCCTTTGCTTATTTGTAGCACAGATTGGTTGTAGCCAAGTGAAAGAAGGAATGCGTTTTCTTCTGGACGTTTGATAATTGATATTTTGGATTATTCCATAATAACTATATAAACTTTGCGTCCCAATGCCCTTGAGCTCCTTCTAGAAATCAATGGCAGCATTGCATGAGAGGTTTTTTATATTCAGTCTTAAGGGAGGGAGATTCCCCTCTTCCTACCCCAAATCTGATAGCCACCTGGACTATGAAATTACGAACGTTTAAAAGATCATGAAACTGTCACAGAATTGTGACTCCTGCTTAAATGAATAGTTTTGGAACATGGAATAATTAAACTTGGTATTTGACTGCTTGTGTAATGGGATAAAAGGTCTCATATGTGGTCAAAGCATTTTCCTTGCCCAGAGGCTTTTTGAAAGCCCGGGGCTTCTAGTGCAAGACACAGAACTACTTCAGTTCGCTAGCACTTTCCCCTACTTAAGTAGCTTTAAATGAACTTTGCACCCACAGGTCAGAATTTCTTAGGAGTGGCTAATGACACCTCTTGTTCTTAGCTAAAAGAAACAGAGGAAGGAAAGTCAACCCATTGCCCTCTCTTCTAGCCAAGGCTGGCTGATTTCTAAGCAGATAAACATCTCTTCATTCAAACCCGGTCAGTCTGTTTTAGCATCCTGCTGATAAATACTGTGGAGACAGGATGAAGGTGGGAGAAGGGCACTAAGCTTTACATACAAAAAGGCTGGCTGCTTTTTTGATGTTTCACTACTCCTCCTCACTGTGTCATGGAAAGAGGCTTCTGGGTTTTTTGGAGAACCATATTTAAAAAAAAAAATAGGAAAGGAAAAAACAAATCAGTATTAACTAGACGCCAGGTGCCTTGCAGATGTGGAAACACAGCTGGGATTGCTGCCTCTTCTCACTCAATGGCATGTTGGACCGAATGGGTGCATGTTTCTAGGTTGTTTTTTCCCCCCTTCCCCTTTTCCTCTGTCTTTCAATTTAATTACATTGTGTGATTATTTTTTTATCTGTTTTATCCTGTTTGCGTGGTGAGTTTTAAAGGGGGAAAAAAAATGAACACGATCCTGTAGCTGAATCCTTGGTGTGTGTTTGGGATGAGGGAGGGAGCATGGAGAAAAGTCCTTCTTTAAAAAAAAAAAAAAAACAAACAAAAAACAAAACCTGAACATGTGTAAAATCCTGTATCATTTATGAAATATGTATAAAAGAGCAATGTACTTCTGGAACAATAAATAACTATTCAATTTTTGAATCAGTGCTCTTGAATAATGTTATTTTCCCCATATGAGAAGAGAACATGGTATGTGTGGCAGCTGTCTCCTGAGTTTCCTCCATTTCTTTTTGTTTAGGTTGTTTCCTCTTGACCTTACATCACCGAGGCCGTGATGAATGCAGATAATAGCTTTCCTGAAGAAGCTCGGATGGAGATCTTGCTGCCATGCCTAGCTGCGTAACAGGGATCTCAGGAGCAGTTGAGGTGGTGAGGTAGAGGTAGAGATGTTTGGTCTAACAAAGATCTGCCTTTGTTTGACTGGCGTAGTAGCTCCGTGTGGAGGCTGACAAAACCTGGAGACACGTGACAGGTTGCAGGATAAGAATATATATGGGTGTGTAACACCCAGCAACCTAAAACGTACTAAGCGGTGTCTGTGTATTTCTGTATTGCATTCAAGTGCTGTTTCAGAGGAAAACTGAAGTTTTAAACTTCTCTTACTTTCTTTCTGGGCCCTTGAATGGTCTGATTTCTCATGGTGACGTATGTTTGCTCATTAACTTTGTGAATCATTAGACTGTACTTTGTCCTAATTATATGGGATGTTAGTTTGAGACATTTAGTGACAGAGATTTTTATCATGTCCATCGACTGTTTAAAAAAAAAATTTTGCAAATCTGTGATTGGCCGNTGAGACATTTAGTGACAGAGATTTGTATCATGTCCAAATCTGTGATTGGCCAGTTCTTAGAACAGCCAGCTCTCTCCTGTGGTTTTTTGAAGTCAGAGAGGAGGGTCTGGAAGCTGTTAGTCATTGTGACTTACTGACAAACCCTCTTCTTCCAAGCAGCCCTCAGTCTGCTGCTGCGTACAGGTGAGCTGCTGCCCTCCCTAGGCAAATTCCTTGGAACAGTTGCATAAAACTCATCCATTTTGGCTTCCAGAAGAACTGAAGACTTTGACATCTAGCACCACAGTCCCTATTTTGAAAGCAAGAAAATGGCGTGGCAAAATTGTTCTTGCATGTGCTTTAATGTTCTAGGGATGATGTGGGAAAAGGAGTAAAATAAGAGTCTACAATTGTACCCTTAAATATGGGCTGTCCGGCGGGTCTTGTTAGCCTGTACCTCTGGAAGACTGCTGTCTCGCTTCTCCTCTCTGCACCACCAGTGCACGCGTGGTCTCTGCTGGGAGTTGATCACATGCCACAAACCTCAGACTCAAGCCTCCGTGCCTCTGCTTTTGTGCCCTTGAACCCTGATATTGAAGGGACGGGTGATGTTTGCTCTCTGCATACACACTGTTGTATATCAACATCAACAAACTCTTGCAGTAGCTATTTCGTGCCTCAGAGCCGGGCAGGTGATAGGGTCCTGTCCCACTGGCAGCACCATAGAGCAGGCCGTGCTGCCTGAATCTTAATGTAACACTGCATTCTTAAGAACCTATGAAGGATAAACAGCAATGTGCATTGCGGTGTTCAGATGCTGCTTTTTCTACCAATTTTGTTGTTCATTTGGTTTAACCCCTGTTTCCTCCTTTTTCTAGGAGGGAGCTTTCAAATAAATACTTGTCAAATCTGGAATTGTCTGGAGAAATGTATTAGGTTCCCTTTTTGCCATGGCTGCGAGGCTCTACCTTGCAAGCGTCTCCAGCGGTGGGACTCACAGCTCCTTTTTCCTGAAGAGTAAAGAAAAAACCCTTTTTATTTTCCCCTCTAACTCTTCTGACCTGGCAGACAGTGATGACGATCACCTTGCTGCAAGTTCTTACACCTCCATGTTGGCTCTAAGAGGGTTTGCATGATGCTCTGAAGCTGTGTTGGCCGTCGGACCTTGGCACTATGTCAATCAAGTGAAGCTGGCCAAGTTGTCCTGTCTTTCTGATCCAGTGGAAAAATGTCTTTGATCTCACTTGTGGTTTTTGTGTGTGGAGCTGTGAATGCTCCTCACTGCTTTCCTTTGTGCCACGTTGTATGACTTTCTTTTCATGTAGGAAGGAGATTTTTATACCTTAAGTATTTTTCTACCTATCCCAAGAAATTCCAGTTATTCCCTTGAAAAAATAAAAATCAGTTTTAGTTAATGTACTGACATTAAAGGAGTGAGAAGTAAAATGCAGTAATAAACATTAAACTTGCAGTGTATCTAAGCCCTGAAATGTGGGAGCAGCTGGCGTTAAAGTGTCTCATTGTGGCTCTGTGAACTTGTAAAAGATGGGACTTACTCCTGTTCCTGCCCCGACTAGTTCTGCAGTTGTGGGTGTGCTGTCTATGCCCAAATCCCTCCATCTAGAAACTGAGGATCATGGGTTCTGTAGGACCTGTGGAAAAACACTCTCAAACCACCAAGTTCTGCATTGCAGGGCTCCACTAAGGGAAAGGAAATAACTACTACTCTTCACTAGGAGTTATGTACTTGTCTGATTTTAATGGGTTCTTGGTGTTTTACTTGTTCTTGTGTTGAGTTCACTCATACTTCAAACTCGTGTTCAGTCCCTGATCTCAACAGCCCTTCCCATCGGCACCGTGTCCTGGGACAAGTTGTTTACAGAGACAAGGCCTATCTCTTAAGTCCTTGACATCCATGCAATCCATCTCAGCAGCCTGTCAAGGCTCATTGTGAACGTACATCCTCAAATCAGTCGCAGACAGGGATCCTGTCACGTGTGTCAGGTTCTCCTCTCTCTCAGCAGTAGGAAATGCTGATTAGCTCTTCCGCCTGCTCCTTCCAAGCAGGCTGCAGGAGTTACTCCTGCACCAAGAGCTGTTCTTCACACACCTCGCTTTCATCAAGCGGTGGTGTGTATTGAGAGGTGGTTCTGACAAAGACAAGGCCAGCTTCAGCAAACACCAAAGCGTCTTTATTCATTAGTCCGTTACAAAGAGTGTGAGGCTTTCCAGCCTTGCTAACGCTTTGAAGAATTTGAGTTGCTCAGGTAAGGATGGTAAACCCCTCCAAATCTCTGGAAGGAGTGAGAAGTGTGGTTGCTAACTGCAAAATAAGCTTTCTTGCTTGCGTTAAGAACAGACATACCTCGGCTTAGACTGCAGCAAATTTAGAAGACTTGGGAACTTTAGACTTTAGAACTCTTGGGAGTTACCAAAATAAAATCTCAGTCCTCTATTTTAATATTGCCTTCCCTTTTCCCATCTTTTAACCCATATTGATGAATACTTTTCAGAAAGACTAGGTCGATCCTGATTCTTCTTGGGCAAGAAGTCAGCCTCGCTCATCTTTGGGTTAGGGAAGTAGAGGTCAGGAACAACAGATTTACCAGATCTGTCTAGAGAGTGCAGGCCCTACAGCATCTAGAGTACTCCGTTGGAGTTGTATCTTCTCTCCTAGATGGTCTGGTTTTTGGTTTATGGGTTGGTTTTTTTTCTCCCTTCCCCTCCCAGGAATAATTGCTGTAGCTCCCTCAGGCAGTGCTCTACTCTAGTACAAGCTACTATTGTTGGTGGGGGAACTGGAGCTGTGTATGTCACCTGAAATAACTCGGAAAGCAAAGAGCAAGTGCTGATAGAAGAGTTGCCACTGCTGGTGCTTCTTCCAGAAGACTGAGACAGGCTTTGTTTTTCCTGTGGATCCCAAAACTGTTTAGAGGCAACACACTGAATCTTGTCCAGCTTTAGACTGTTTCTTGGAACTTGATTGTTCCAGTGGTTTTGGCATAGTGTTATCTCTGGGAATGCTGGGGCATCTCCTGCTTCAATCGCTTTTGGAGAACTTGATATGCTATGATGCAGTGTATTTCCTTATGTTAATTGTCAGTTGTCAGTCACTTACATATAACTGTCAAAACATTGCTAGAGTCAGACCTAATATACCACCTACAAAAATGAAAGCAGCTCATAATGAAATGGTTCAGAGAAACATACACACCTTTAACACAAATAGAAAATTCAATTCAAGCTTGTCATTTTTATTTACCCAGGATCATATGTATGAATCAACCTCTCAATGAAAATGGCACAATTTAACTTCCTGTGGCTTGCTGTATTTTTCTTTGTTCAATTTTAGTTTCCCTTCTGGGAATTCACATAACCACCTTTTGAGGGTTATCTGCCTTGCTAGCTTTGCATAGTGGATTTGTTCTCTTTTCCTGTTGTTGAAAAAACTCTTCTGGTACTGCATAGCTGTCAGCACAATATAGCCACAAAGATTTTTTTTTTGGTGGTGGTGGTGGGAGCAGCGATAATAATTCTTAAGGCTTCTTTTGTTGTTCCCTAGTCATTCACCACTGAAAATGACTCCTCTGCTGGGGTGGAGCAGAGCATCATACTGTACATCACCACCAAGGGAACACCCAGACAGAGAGAGGCCGTTGAGAGCTTTCTATAACGTACAATCTCTACAAGGCAGGCAAAGACCCAGCTCCTTGTCTCATGCAAACTCAATATGAAAATAACATAGCTCATTTTTTCCTACTGGGATTCGAAGCTACTAAATCAACCTTGATATTATCATCAACCTGTCTCCTGCAGAAACACAGGGTGCAAAGGAAACAGGGAGATGCTTACATTTGCTTGATTGTGCAATTGCTGTACTCTTTGCTGATGGAGAACTTTCTTCCTGCAGAAATCCAGATGATTTCCTGGAGTATGACCATCGTTCAGAAGCAGGAAGGGACCTGTAGATTTGTGTATGTTATGTATATGTTAAAACAGAGTTTTAAGTCTATTCTCTATAATAAGATCTACAGCTAGTGGGAAGAGAGAGAAGCCGCCTTTCTGTTTGTTCATGCTGTCCTTGGTATCTCTTACTGCCAATCCTGGTGCTTGGTTTGCTTTACTAGAGAACGGATTTCAGTGTACTAGGCCTTATCTATAGCCAGCGCTTGTGGTTATGACCTGTATCTCAGCCTAGTTTGGTTTGAGCTGGTAAGGTAGAGGTTCTTAATTACTCAGTTTTGCATGGAAGTTAATTCAGTACTGTTGGGTTTCTTGATTGTTGGTTTGCTTTGGGTTTATCTGTTGGTTTTTGTTGGTTGGTTTGTTTTAAAGAGAGAGACCATAAGACTACTGCAGAAAAATATCTTTACTGCCTTGTTTGATACTCTGGCTGCAACGGTCAGGTTGTGTGACCAGGAGTGGAAAGGGTCTTTGTGTAGCATAGGAACAGCTTATTTCCCTGTGGGACATCAGCCTTTCACTTTGACTGATGTTCCCATTGTGGCTCTGCTCTACACACTCATCTGCAATCTTTGCTCGGAAGGATCAGTTCTCCTCCTTTGGCCACTATTTCCTGCAGTTAAGCCTCTTTTGCTCGTGTTTTCTGGCTGCAGGGAGCCATGAAGTCATACGACTTGTGGAAGAAGCAGAGATAACAACAAGCACCCATCCGTTCTTCTTTTCCATCCCTTCGGGATGTCCGGGTGTCCCTGGTTAGAATTCTTCTCCGGATAAGATAGAGGAGGTGTCACTGTGGGCCGGTCAGACCAGAAAACAATAGCGGGTTGAGTCCAACAAACAAGATTGATCAGTAAGTACATCTCTGTTGTCAATAAGGGGCAGAACTGCTCTGTGGAGGTCAAGGCTGGAGCTGTACCCCACATCCCTTCAGCTTCTTCCTCTGATAAACTTCCAGGAGAGCTATCACACTTGCTTTTCAGAAAGCTTGGGGTCAGAAGCTCCACCGAGAGGAAGGCTGCAGGAGCCACAGCGTGTGCAAGGGCTTTCAAGCCTCCCTTACTTGAGTGGTAACTGTGCTTTGGCCAAGTGGGATGTTCCCGTACTTGTTTTTCTGTATCTGCTTCATCATCCAGTTGCAGCCAGTGTCTTCCATGGGTGAGTAAAGAGGCATTGCCTTCAAGCTTATTCCTGTTTGCCACCTTTAAGGTTCGTGCCGAGCCTTTGGTATTGTTAGGTGAAAGATTGAAAGATATGAGAAATATCCTTTTTCTTTGAAGGTGGTGTGAAATTCTTTCCAATTGGAAAGATCTTTCTGTTATAGAGCTTGAAGCCTCCCGATCTGGGAGGATCTCTACTGCCAAGGCACTGTGGGATTTTCCTCTCCCTTCAGAGGAGAGACTGAGTAGATATTATGCTACTTTTTCACCTGCTTCTTTGACAAATCTTAACTGAATTTAGTGTCATAATGCAGTGCTGCTCATTTCATTGATTAGTCGTGCCACAGCAGAGACCTCCAGTTACACGATACACACAGGATTAATCTCTCTGCAGAATGGTGGGCTTCCGAATGCTTGCAAGAGCCTGATTTGTCATCCAATGTATATGCTAGCATGTCAGCTAGAGAACTAATGATATCATCAAGATTACAAATGGAAAAGCTTTACTTCATAGCTAATGCTTGTCAGGCCGAATTGCTTAGGCCACGCAAGAAGTGTTGGGGAGGAAAAAATTGAGCCAAGAAAAATGAAAAATAGAGGGAGTTGGAGACAGTTATATGTCTTGTGCAAAACCCCCATGCTTTTGTTGTTTGGGAAGAAGAGATGAGAGGTTGATTAGTTGCTTATATATTTTGGTGGAGTTTTTTCCCTTAAAAACTCAAATTATTTTTCAGTAAACTGTGCTGCCAAAGACTGCTTGGTGCCTGCAGCAAGTTTGGCTTGGGGCAGCCCTGGCAGTCCGAGGGTGGCCATGAGGCTCTGCAGCGTTCAAAAGAGCCAGTGTCTGCTTGTTCTGCTTGTCTGCCTCCTCTTCACTGCTGCCTGAAGCTCTCAGAGAAACGAAAGATGAGAGGGTGGGATACGTTGTTCCCCTGCTCCCCTTCTTGCAGCTCCCTCTAAATTTTGTCTTTAAATTATCTTCTGAATGTTTAGGAGACAATGTGATCTCCCTAGATGAGTGTTTTCAGAGTCTATCTACAAAGAATATTTCATAAAGTTAATTATACTATATGAAAGCTAATGAGAGTGTGTGTATTTTTGGTGCTCCCCAGCTGGGAAGCTGACAGGGCATTCCTCGCTTTGCCTCATTTGGCTTTTAACAACACAAAAACCTTTTAATCTTAGTCAGTGACTCACCCTAAGGCCATACCAAATTATCTTGTGGAAACCAAGTGAGTTACCCCGAGGGAAGCCCAGAGGAAGCTCTGTTCAGCTTCATGCAAAGAAAAGGCAGGACCCATCTTTCCCTGTCACAAGAAGTCCCCCAAGCTTTTGGAGGGGTAGGATTTAACAGTGCTGCTGCTGTCTGTGGGCAAGGGGAGGCAAGGGAGAGAGAGGTGAAATCGAGAGCTCACGGGGGATTATCTGGTGAATCTCAGAGATTTCCTGATGTGGTTCCCCCTCTGTTGCTGAGGAGAACTAAGGGCTGGTTGTGGTAGGGAGTGAATCTGCTCCTCTGTCTGTCTTGTGAATTATGGCACTAGAGATTCCCTTCGTAACCCAGACCCACGTTCCCTGTGCCAGCCTGCAGCTCTGCAGCGCTCTTGTGACTACAGCAGCTGCCTCTGCCTTTTAAGCTGGATTTGAGGCCAAACAAAATGTGTCTATGGCTGAGGATGGCGTAAGGGTGTTTGTCAAGAGAGTTGTTGTATTTGTGAGAAGGTACAAGATAGCACGTCAGTGAAAGATATTTACAGAGGTTGCAGCTAAATAAGGGTGACTTGAAGTCCATTCTCTGAAGCATTTGTGATTCCCACTTCAAAGTCAGTGAAGCAAATCAAAGTAATAAACTGAGAAGGTTTGTCTGCATCCAGAGCATTCTAACAGAAACAATATAACGTCTATCCCCCACCCAAATTGCATCACCCTTATTTATTGTTTAAATAAAACAGAGAGAGCAATTTTAGAACTTGAAAATAAGTGTGGTGTGGAAAGTACAGGGTATGCCAGTCTGAGATGCATTTAATCAGAGTGATTGGTTTTATTGGCCTAATTCTAGCAAATGGTAATCAATTCTCCTTACTCAACACCGTATTAGCATTAATTTTGCTTAATAGGGAATAGCTAGTCACAGGTAAGTGGTGCTTAATCACGTATTAGATGTAAGTGTAAATGAAACCTCTGGACTTTTAGTGAGGAAGCTGCCAAATCTGGGTTAATTAGGAGAAGACTGAAAATGTAATGAACACTTCAGTTCTTCATTTTTTGTCTCCCTATGGTATTCTTATACTTAATTGTTTGCAGAAGGTTCAGAAAGGCCTCTGAAAAGGGACACGCTCTTCGAGCACTGCACAAACAGACATGCACGTACCAGGAGGTCCTTGTGTTTATATCTTGCCCTCATAAACACTCCCTTCACTCACAAACATCTGATCTCCTGTGGAGATAGGAGAGCTTGTGGGCTTGCAAGGAACATGACTGCGTAAAGAATTGAACATTTTGCTCCTCAGAACGACCTGATTCAAACCTTCATATTCTCTAGATTTTAAGATAATAAATAAAAAGATTTTGGGAAGCTGTTTCATGTGCAGGGAGGTGGCAACATCTCCTAAAACCGCAATAGATACTGAGAATCGTGGAGGTTGTTAGCATTTGGCAGAGTGGGAAAAGGGGGACAGTCTCTAAAGGAGACCAGGGCACATTTAAGTGGATCTGTAAATACAGAGGGCTGCTGCACCTCTCTCTTGCCCCACTGCAGTTTTACAGAGTGCACAAATTTGAGTTACAGCTCTTTCAACTCACCTTGGCATAAATGTACATAGCTATAGGAGAGCCAGTGGAGAACAAAACTACAGGTAAATGCAGCAGGGTCTCTTCCTCCTACCTCACCTCTCTAAGCATGCATTCTTGCTTAGAGACAGCCTCCTTGGCTATAGATCAACTTTATTATGACCTGAGATAGCAGTTCTTGTATTTAGCTGTTTAAAATTGTACCCTGATGTGAGTAGGAACTGGTAAATTATGCTTAGAGTGTATATATAATTACAATTATATACAGGTCTAAGAATTGAAATGGAATATTTTCTTTCTGTACACCTTAAATGTAATATTCCTGTTGCGTATCTTGCAGTTCATATTTTAACTGATGCTTTGCACAGTGATCTCTGGCTTGCAGTTATGGTATCTCAACTGTGAGGGCTGACATGGGCTATGGATGGATTTTTACAGAGGCTGCATAACTTGTTTGAACTCTGTTCCTCTTCCCCAAGACATGTGGGAGGGTTACCAGTGAATTCAGGATGAACTTGCAGGTACTCGGTTAGCATGTCGCCAAAGGGTGGATGTCCTGGGTTTGATCCATATATCCCAGGACATATGTATCCTATGGCAAAATCACTCCCTGGACCTCAAGTTTATTTATATTACTTTTTTCCCCTGTTGTACTCTACAGCAGCTAAATTGCATGCCAGACTGTTGCATAATGTTGTAAGAGCTCTGTTAATTTACTTTTTCTTCCAAGACATTTAAGTCAAGCTGTCAGAATTTTCCATAAAGCAATTAGTTAGCTGGTATCGCTGTTTTTCTCTGGAGAGCTCTATCTATCACAATGGTTCTGTTAAGTCAGGAATAGAAAAAGGAATTATTTTGCATTCCTTGCAATTATCAGTCAACAACTTGATTTGATATCTACCAGATGTTCTCTGTTGTGTCTTGCTGCATGTCTCAGCCCTGGACCCCTGCTCTGCCTACATCAGCCTGAACGAGCCCTGGAGGAACACGGATCATCAGATAAACGGGTCCCATGGCCAGCCAACATGCGACAGTCAAATCGACGGGGAATGGTATCGCTTCACTGGCATGGCTGGCGATGCTATGCCTACCTTCTGCATCCCGGAGAACCACTGCGGCACCCATGCTCCCATTTGGCTGAATGGCAGCCACCCGCGAGAGTCAGATGGCATCGTCCCACGCCAAGCCTGTGCCAGCTTCAATGGGAATTGCTGCCTTTGGAATACTACAATTGACGTCAAGGCATGTCCGGGCGGGTACTACGTGTATCACCTAACCAAGCCTAGCGTTTGTTTCCATGCGTACTGTGGGCGTAAGTAACTGTTGAGTTCATTTTTCTGAAACCCCTTTGTCCCTGTGATGCAGGAGAGGGGGTGCGCATCCGTGTACCTGAGAGAGGCGGTGACTGGTTTCTGCCTTTCTCACCCAGCAGCGTGTCAGGTGATGCAGTGCAGATGGTGGCCTGTCTGTAAGAGATCGATCAGACTGTTTCGCCTCCTTGAATTCTAGCCTTTGTTCAGCTAGTGGAAATCGGTAGCTGACCTGGCCACAGTAATTTAATGCTCTCTGTGGTTTGTCTTGGCATGCTACCAAAGCCAAAATTTGCATCTCTGACTTACAGTAATTAAACTAGATTATTTCTTACCAGCTTCAGTGGTTCAGCTTTCCTAATGTGGGATAGGTCTGTAACTGGTGGACTAGACATAGGGCGTGAAGCTGTCAGGACAAATACAGTATTTTCGCTGCATGCTTAGTGGTTTGTGCTGACAACGTTCTTGTCGTGCCCTAGATTTTTATGACATCTGTGATGTGGTGGATTGCCAGGACTCCTGCCTGGACACCGGTGACTGCACGTGTTCCCCAGGGACAACACTAGGACCTGATGGACAGACATGTCTCGGTAAGGGTGGAAATAACTTGTGTCAGTTACTGATGCTTTCTTCCCCCTTTGGTTTGTTGCTCGCATCTCAATCCATTCTCTTACAAAGAGCATAAAAAAAGGAAAAGTATTCTAAGAGGAGCTTTTCCCCCTTGCTGCCTAGAACAGGTCTTTGATTCTGTACATGGTTCCAGATATCTCCCCGCAGGGTGAGATAAGACATCCCATGAGCAAATACATTCTGGTGTCCGTGGAACTCCTTATGTACAGAGGGGAGATTTGCTTGCTGAAGGCGGCAACTTCACAGTCAGTAGCAGAGTCTCTTTGCAAGATCAGGGTTCAGCCTCATCGGTATTCAGGAACAGCTGTGCAGTCTGTCATTACAGCTTTCCTCTCACCCTCTGTTGAATGCCTCTTTCCTCCAAGAAACGTTTTGCTGGCTGGCCTAGGACTATGCACTAAGCTTCACCATACTTACTGCCCTTGTGGGGCATTGTCCAGGGCCTGAGGTTTGAGGAGAGACAAAGAGTTGGAGATCACAGCAGAGCCTCAGGGGTTCTCAGCAGCATGGCAAAGTGGTATTCAGGGGGCTGGCACTTTGTGACTGCACTGGCAGAGACTAACATGACCAGGAGGGAGGTGGAGGGCTGTGAGAGCAGAGAGGGGACCATGGGCTTCAGGGATTTGTGAGGGAATCCCCATGAACCCCCAAGGAGAGGAGAGCTGTGGTTGTGTGTGGTGCTGGGAAGACAGTAGCTGGGCTGCAAGGTCTTAGGAAGATGGTCTGTGGGGCAATGCAAAGGACTAGGAAGGGGGGGCAGCTGGGGAGCTGCAGAGCCTCACTGACGGATAGGAAGAGGTGGCATGGAGGGAGGAAGGGGTGCTAGTGTTTGGGGGAAGTGGGATCTCATTGTTGTCTTTGAGGCTTGATTTGGCAGAGAAGTTGAGAGCAGGGTTGGTCTGTGGCTGTGTGGCAGATGAGTTTCTTCCATACGGACTATAGCTGACAAAGCAGGCGTGGGTGGTTTCTTTCTTCACAATCCTTGTGTCTGTGGGCATCAGGGTAGGGACCACAGTCGTTACAATCTGTGGAGAGAGCAGCCTGGCCCTGTTGCAGATTTACACTTGCTCACACCTATTCTACAGAACGGTTTTGCTAAAGCTGCTCCACATCTCTGCAGCTGAGTGGCTGACTTAGCTCTCCCAGCTAATTAAAAGCATCTATTGGCTGCTTCTCTGCAAGACTTCCAGGCACAGAAGTGCCCTTGACAAGCAGCAGCGCTCAATAAATGTGTGACAGGCTCGCAGGAAAGGATTTCCTGCCGCAGGGAGGCATGCAGGAGTCCTGAGTCCATCTGCATGTGCTGGAGCTGCCTTCGTCCCCCTGCTGCCCAGCTGGGCAGGAATTGTGCACTGCTGCTTCTCTTTGCGATAACCAGATGGCACAACACCTCAGCTGTAATAATCACACTGGTTTACCTGCCTGCAGCCTTTCTTGTGTATGGCTCACTCATCTTTCTAATGACTTTCTGTTGTACTGAGTAATTGTGCCATCACATATCTGAGAGCAGCCGTGCCTTCCAGAGAAAGCAAACAAAGCTGTACTAGCCTTTCCTATATCCTTTCCTATGTGGAGAATATTCTTCCTTTCCCAGCTCACCCTAAGAGGGGAGCTGAAGATGCTGCAGTAATGTTAAGCAGCTCTGTCTGTGACCTCCCTCTGCTAGGCTGACTTCTCTTCAGTACATTATATGCTTTGTATCCCAGAGTAGAACTACTGATCCCAAGTTTTATTTTCATTTGCAGAGTTATTTAGGGGTTAAATTTGGTCTTTAACTTTCTGTTATGGAGTTGCCAACTCAGTGCGTTGCCATTGACCTCTTGAATACCTGGATCCATGTTGGACCACGGCATGGTTAAATCTGTTCAGCACTCTCCCCACCCAGTCTCAAGAAAACCAGCTTGAACACCAGAAGTGCTGGTTGTCACTGGTGCAGAAGAGCAGCGACAGATCTGCTGTGTGTTGTAGAACTTGGAGAACCAGCAAGGTGAATTGCTGGGTACGGCTCTTGACCGAGCTGAGCTCTGTGACTTTCTAATAGCATCTCTATGCCTTTGCCAGCAGCCCTTTCCCTCTTCACCCTCTGCTTTAAGCAGCGTTAGTTTCATTGTTAGAAAGGAAAGCGTGGAGCCTGTGTGAAAAGGGAAGTGTCTGTGTGTTTCTCCTGGACATGCTGCTTGCCTCCTAAAGCCTGGGTAACAGCCGTTTCTTTGGCTAAAACTATTAAATTCACATCGCTTGTGGAAGGAGACAACGCTCCCAGCTGCAGGCTGCGGGTGCTGTGTATGAGTGGGACCACCTGTACCTAAGAGAGCTCATCCCTGACGTGTCTCTTAAAATTTTTTTGTTTGTTTTAAGCTTCTGACATCTAGTAAATGGTAACTTCTAAGCTATTTTGGTGAAACCCCATGTGACCTTTGATTGATAACCTTAGCATTCTGGCCTGCCTATGAGAAATTGTTAGTTTTGTGGCTCAGCAATAGCAACGGCTGTCCCTTCCTCTCTATTTGATTCACTTTTTGCACACAGAGATTGAATCAGGTTGAAGAATGAGAATCTTGGAGAATAAAGTACCTTTCAAAAAAAAAACCAAACCACCACAGGCATAGAGGCACTTTAGTCTTTCAAACAGAAAATTAGGAGTTTTCAGAGCTTTACCAAGAGATTCAAAAGTATCTGCTGTGCTTTTTCCTCAGTAAATACCCTCAGCACCCTGGTGGGCTCTAGAGCTGAATGCAGCCAGCACAGAAATGTGACACAGGTACTATTCATGGCTATATTCCTTTAGGTTATAAAAACTCAGTCCACATGCATTGCAAGGTTGTTCTGCAACCTTTATTGTGTCTGCTCCAGAAAGTGTGGGATGCCAGCTCGGGCACTTCTCTTTCTTCTGAGCTGAAAATGTAGGAGCCACGGCTCTGTGGAGGGCTGCAGAGGAGCAGAGCAGGAAGGGCTGTTGTGGGGAGCTCAGTCCTCAGAGGGAGTAGCTCAGAACTGAGCTCTTCGTCTCATCTTTGGTACAGAGTGTCTAAACAGCCAACAGTTGTGGTGGCTTGTGTGGGCACCAGCACCCAGGTTAGGTCTCACCACGGTGAGCTGACATTTCTGTTCTGCGAGAACACCTGAGCTTTCCAGGGCAGGGAGCAGCCAGAGCTGGGGTAAGAAGCCAAAACAGTGACGTTTCTCATGACGTGACTTTTCTTGAGGAAGCTTCATGGGTTTCATTGAAATTTTTTGGTTTAATTTCAGCTTTGTTTATATGTTTACAGCTGTTTTTTATTGTCATGTCCTTTTTTTTTTTTTTTTTTTTAAGTAAGGGTTGAATCAATTAAAATTGCTGTAGGGACAGTTGGCCGCATGTAGCCCAAGCAGGTGTGATACAAAAATAGCTAGGGGTTATTTTTGACTGATCCTGGTATTCACCTAGTTTTACTATGCAGTGAAGTCATGTTAACTCTGTTTTAATTTATTCGTGGGTGGAGTGGAACAGAGTTTAGGATGAGAAGATAAATGAAAACATGAACTCCCCAGCATGTGGAACCACGTTTGGAGGTTTCCCAGTGGGACTGGGTCCATCTTCACTCTGAAATGGCCGCTATGTGCCTGCTGTCTTTCCCCCAGGTCTGCTGTGTTCCTGAGGTAGACACAGCATGGAAAAACACTCTGCTACTGTCTGTAGATAGTGGTCTTTAGCATTTAGTGGGATTACACACCTCTGTTGTCCTAATCCAGGTCCGAAGGCCAGGAAAGCCAGTCCATGGTCCGAGTCCAGTCCTGGTGCTCCCAGCTGTGTGTTTACCAGGGGCATTTTATGACAACGTGGTGTTTTGGGGTTTTTTTTCAGATGAAAATGAATGTGAGCAGAACAACGGAGGCTGCAGTGAATTTTGTGTTAACTTGAAGAACTCCTACCGCTGTGAGTGCGGGATCGGGCGCACGCTGGGAAGTGACAGGAAAACCTGTGAAGGTGAGGTTTCAGTTATCACAGTCTGCTGGAAACTCTATAAATCATTCCCCTTCCCTTGCAGCACTAGTTCTCTCTTGGCTCCTTGCAGCTGGGATTAAATGTCACTCATATCACTTCTGTGTTCGCCAGGGGGGCTGTTATGGAAATACCCTTCTAATCAAGCAGAGAGGAATCTCCTTGTTGTTCTCCCTGCTTTGTTCATTTCTGTTAGGATTTGCTTGTATTTATCTCCATGGGGGGAGAGGCAAAAGTGGATCTGGAAGATTGGTTGTCCAGACAGAACTAGTTATTGCTGGAGATGCTGGGATTTGGCTCTGGAGATTTGTATGATGGTTGTCCAGGAGCAGATTTAGTACTACTGGTTTTTGACAGCTAGTGTTAGGTACGAGGTAATGTCATGACATTAGACTGGAGTATGAGGATCACTTAGCCTTCCAGGACAGAGACTGAGGAGAGGGGGTGCCAGTCTGTAAACAAAAGCTCGATTTGAGATGAGAGCTGCATTTTGGCTGTTCGATCTTTTGTAAGTACATAGCTGTGGGCTCTGCTCTGTGCAGCTGTTACAGTTCCTTCCCAGTGGTGGCACAGCCAGATTGAAAACCCTTTATGAGTTTAGGCTGGTAGTTTAGCAGGGACTTAAAGACCAAATTGTAGGTTTGACCTGTTGTCACTAAGAATTTACAAATATTGAGCAGAAATATGAAAACCCAGCAAAAATTTACTTGTGCCTTATGTTTTCTGTGGTCACCCGTGAAGAGCACTGTGTCCCCTCCCAGGCAAAGCTGCTGTGTTGTATGTTCACAGATCGTGTGTGGCCTCAGACAAGAATAATAGCTACAGATGTGCCTCACTTTTGAGCTACCCAGTTGCCAGAACTGAATACGTCTGCAGCCTGCATGCAACTTTACATTAGGTGCTGTGGGGCAGGCATCCCTGCTGCAGAGACAGAGAGAGAGGGATTGCCATTGTAATTTTGGGCTGAACTCCACCCTTCCTTACGGCTGACTGACAGCTGGCTCCAAGCTGCAGTTTTTGTCCCTGTTTTCCCCCTCCTTGATACCAAAGCACGTTTCATCTCGCTTCTGTGGAAATCTCCTCTCTGAGCCCTGTTAAAAAACCATCACTCATCCAGGCAGTGACACTTCCCTGGGGAAAGCTGCTGTGCAGAGTACTCCTTAAGTACTTGTTAAGTTGTCTAGGGCCAAAAATGATCTGTGGGCTTTGTCCCTTCCACATCCAGCACTGAGCTGGTGGGGTGTCACGTAAACCAGCTGTGCTCCGAGGCAGCTTTTATTCCTGAGCTCTTCTGACTGGGCTGGTATAGCCTGTGCTTGAGAACTCGTTTGTTTCTGCCGTTCCCAAAGTTGGATTTTAGGGCCTTTGATATATCATTTAACTTCCCTTTCTGTAAAAACTATGGTGCTTTTCACAAGTTTAACAAGGCTGCTGGGGATTTTTACAATCTTGTTTGTGAGTTTTATTTCTAAAGATGTGTCCTTAGCTTTGTGAGCCATTAGAGTATGTGATTTACTTGTGAGCTGCCTCACAGCTATTGCTTTCAGCAAATGCAGGAGATTTAGTTTGATAGTATGAGGTGGTGAGGGCTGAGTAGGGTTAGGAATATCTCAAAATGTCCCTTATAAAGCTTTACCCATTACTTTGACTCATGCGGAGTGTTCAGGCTGTTGTTTTCCAAGCAAGGTGTAGGATTGAGTATGGAATTTACATTCTTTTCTTTACATTTCAGTGAAAACCACACAGTCATTTCTGATGGCAGGCTTAGGGAGAAATATTTGGTATTTATGATTTCTTTATATGTGCTGTTGTTTTACTGAGAACTAGCAGGATCTAGCAGTATTCATCCCAAAGGGTTAAAAAAATTACGCAGTGAGGGTTATTTATTTTATTTTTTAAAAAAATCATGATACTTTGTTATCTTCTTTATAATAGAAAGCCAACAACAACTGGAAACAGCTTTACTTGCCTTAGGTTTTCAAATCTTCAGAATGTATTTGGATGACCTTTCAGGCACTTTTTTTGCAGCTCTAGTCGCTAGGAATATGTTTTACACAAAAACTCAGATCCTTGGAGAATTGCCTCACCTGAAGAGAAAACATGCAGGAAAAGATACGAGAAATCCCCCAATTAGCTGTGCTGCCTTCTCTCCTCTGTGCTTTAGGATGGGGGAAAATTAGGAGGGGAATTGACCTTACACCATGAACTTCTGTAGTTCTGTCCCTGTGATAATGCATCTCAGGATAGCCTACCTCTAAGCTTAAAACTCGCAAACTAGCAAAATTCTTGCTAAACAAACTCCTACGAGCAGAGTTTCATCCTCAGCCTACAAAGGGGATGCAGGAATCCACTATGCCCACCTCCATCACAGCTGGAAAACCCACAGGCAAAGCGCGCATCATCTTCTCTCTGATGTTCCCTGATGGGAATAGGAGCTGGCTCCCTGCAAGTTTGTCCTCCCTAAGACACCTCCCCTGCAAATCTCAGGGTTTTATTTCTGCCGATGACTAACGGAATGGGTATGATTCCACATGGGAAAAGTTTTAAGAGGACTTTCCCCTCACCTTTTTGAAGTAAGAAACAACATAAAAATTTAGTTTAAGAGGAGGTCTCAGAAGTTAGAAAGGGCCGAGCTAAAGATTGCCTATTCAGCTTTCTTATCTATGCCAGTTACAGCATGCGATTTAACTTGGTTAGCTTTTTCACGGAATTCCTTCTTAAGTTCATGGTGAAATGACAAACACAGGAGATTGTACAATTAAAAATAGGTTTCCACCACATTCTCTTGGAAGCAAGCTCTCACCATGCTGCTGCCTTCAAGCTCTGTGTTGGTCATACCGTGGTTAGTCAGCCAGGAGTATATGTTGGGGCCTGCATAGCTGCCACGCAGCTGCCTGAGGAGCAGGGTGTGCTGATTTTCCTTTCTTTTGCAGAAATTGAAGGCTGTCACAACAACAACGGAGGCTGCAGCCATACCTGTATTGAAGTGGAAGACACATACCAATGTGAATGTCCGAGGGGACTTGTTCTGTCAGAAGACAACCACACTTGCCAAGGTAGGTCAGCAACATCTCCCCAACAGCCTCTCTCCTCTGGATGCCAAAAGTATATTTGAAGGAACTTTTCTTCTTGTTTTCATTGTATTCTCTTAATCTGTCCTTTCCAGAGCTTTGTCATTAGCTTTGTTAATGGAGCTTTGTCGTTAATGACAGATCATCCAAAACTGAGAGCCTCGAGGCATTGCTCTTTTTACCAGGCAGGAGAACAGAGACACAAGACCCAGCTGGGTGCCTCTTGCATCACAGGCAGTTTTGGCAGTGTTCACTTTACAATTAAGATTGCTTAACATCTCCCATTATATTGCTCTGTTTCAGCTATTTATGCCTTTGACAAATTTATGCTATTAGAAGTGAAATTTTCCATGCTTCGAACTGGGCTTTTCACATTTTGGCTAAAGTGGTTCACTCCCTTACAAGAATAGGGTTAAAGAGAGGGATGGGGTTTTGTCTCAGTATCTCTACAGCCATTCCAGTAAGCATTCCCATGTGTTGAAGCAGGGCACTAGTTCTGACACTAGGTGTTTCTGCTGTGTCTTTGGACAAGTGCCCAAGACAGCATCTGAAAACTGACTGTTGCTTCTGATGCATAGAGGCAAGGGCAATGTAATCCTTGGAAGACCTTCCACCTGAACTTTATTCCATTCCTGTATGCAAGGAGTCCTTGCCGACTCACTTGCGTCTATAGCGTGCACATGGAATAAACATGTTCCCTATTTTGGGTTGCTGAGTGAGATTTCCTTTGCAAATACATCCCGGCTTCCAGGGGTCAATTTAGCAGTGAGTGCAGGGAGCAGAGGATCCGAAAGAAGTTCCTGAGGGCATTGAGAGTTAAGCAGAGGGTCTGTAGCTCCTCGTGCAATGACTTCTTACAATCCAGGACTTGCACCCAGGATTATTCTGGGCCTCATAATCCCAGAGCTAGCTGAGACTCTGAGATGCCGAAAGCATCGGGCCGCCTGTGTGCCTTACAGAGAAGATGTCTACTATGAACCGCTGTTGAAGGGACATTCAGTCAGAACTGCATGTTGAGGAGAGCGATGTGGGTATGTTGAAGGCAGAGGTAATGTTCTCTAGTGAGCCTCATCTGACTTGCCTGGCCGCTTCTCAGACCTGTCAGGCTCAGCACAAAGCTGAAGGTACACTACTGCCCTGGTAGAGACACAGGCCTCGTAGCTCTCTCCTTGTGTTCTGCCTTGGTGGGCCTGTGAAGAACCTGTGTGGTTGCTTTCAGACATTTCCATGGGAATTGGCTACTGGGCTGGACTTGGGCCATAGCCAGGGCAGCATCTGAAATGCAACAAAAGGGAGCCTGTCATGGGCTAATTCACTTGGGCTTTAGATAATACCAATGAGCTAGCATTACCTGGTGTGCTCAGAAGCTCCTGTAATCTGATATGTTACAAAGTGCCTGGACATCCTTTAGAGGAACAGATCCAGACTTCGTGGTGGCCAACAAGGCAGGTATGCCTTGGAGAGGAAGTTGGAATGATTCTACTTGATGAAATTTCTGCTTTTTAATCTTTTTAGAAATGCAGGGCGCTGTTTTCCAGGGTGAACACTGCACACTTGGGATTCAGTAGTGCTTAGTGTTCCAGCAGAGGCAGGTGGGGAGGAGGAGATGGGGATTTCCAAGAGCTGTGATTATACTTACTGATTGAAGGTCTGTTTGATGGATAGGGGCCAGAAAAGAGCAATGTTCTTCAATCCTGGCTCCCTGAGGCAACCCCAGCAGGATTAGAAGACCATGCGTTTCCCAGGCAGTGTTTCTCCTCCTGAGGCTGCTAATGAGAGCAGCAGCGCTGCTGGGTGCCAAGCTGGGGCTTGGGATACGGCACCTCATAAAGCAAAATTGCTTGGTCTGCTGCATTTCGTGAATTTATGTCTCCACGCAGTGGTCTGCAATTCTGAGCAGATATGACAGAAAATATCTGGAACTGTCCCACGCAATTTTTTATGGCATCTAATCAGGTTTATAGTGGTACAACTAACGGTGCAGGGCAGGCACAGTCGCCTGAAGCAGTTGGATCTGCAGCCTATCAGTCCTCCTCTGCACTGTCTCTACATTCAGAACAGACATTAATAATCTTCCACAGAAATCAGTCTTGGCTACAATTTTCCCACAAAGATACCAGCCACTGAAATACTTGGAATTTTGCAGACCATTGTAGTACCCCATCTCTTTCTGAAGTGTGGGGTGAAATGCTTTTCTCCCCTCTCCTGTGCCCAAGCCTTGTGTGCATCTAAGCAGGGTGCAATGGCATTGTTTATTGGTGTTTGTAGCAGTGCTCCGGGTCTCCCCAGCACCAGAGAGCCTGTTCTGAGCAGTCTGTGCGTAAAGATAACCTCTGCTCCAAGCAGCTGTACTTTGAAAGGTCAAAGGAGCCACAGTCTGGACAAGAAACATGGTGCCACAATAGCAGACAGAAAAATGAGTGTTGGACTCACCACAGAAGCTTCCTACCAAGGTCAGGGTTCTTGCAGGCGTTGGCACAAAGCAGTTTCAAGCAGTAAATGAGGAGGCTTGGGAAAGTACTTAAAGATGCTCTGCAGTGTATCAGCATGAAGAACTGAAATGTTTGACTGGCGAAGACTGGGTGAGGCTCTCAGGAGCCTCGCAGGCTGGGATGCAAGAGATGGGTGCTGGCAGCAAGTCAGGAGAGCGCAGCTCTTGAACGGATGCAAGAAGTTGTGAATAAAAGTGGATTCGTTGGCACCCAGGATAACTCATTTCTGCTGGGCATCTCAGTCCTGACGGTCGGGACCTCATCACTTGCCCTGCAATAACATGTCTGTGTATAGTCACTGCTGCCTTGCCAGCTCCTTTTCAGCTCCCCCTACAACGCTGTTGCTGGCAGACTGTCTTGGGGGAATCGGTCCTGCTCGGAGCTGAATCACGCTGATGCACGCAGTCTCTCTGCCTGCAGCACCACTGTTATATTGGTAGAACTGAAACGCTGTTCTCAGTATTGATTACTCTTCTGTGTACAAATGTCTAGGGTGGTTTGACTTACGTTACCAGTTACTCTGAGATGTGTAAGTAGTTTCTCAGAGGCATTTCCCAAATAGTAATGAGTTGGCTGGAATCAAAAGTGGATCTGCTCACAGGTTTCAGTCACTAGTTTCAGGTGGTGGGGGGCACACAGGCAATTCCTGCAATGCCAGAGCAAAGGTTAAATAGGTGTCTCCTCTTTCTCCCGCTTTGTGCCCATCAAAGACATTTAGAAACAGAAATAGCCTGAACCGAATTGGTCCTGAACTTTGGAGAAATGCAGTTGGGATCCAAACCCTCTTGCCCTGAATTAGACCTTTGTAAAAGCATTAAATTTTCTTACTCATCGAGGAGTCACTAGAACAGTGAAGCTTAAATCCGCATTGAGCCAATCAGTTCTCCGAAGGATGTTTATCGCTGCATTGCACTGTGTTCTCAAAGTCCCCTTGTCTCCCTCTGAGCTTTGCCATTTGACACGTGTGGTTATTCCCACTTGCCTGCTACTGCGGATGGAGGAAGGGTTAAGGTAATTCTTAGTTCTTTAGTTTTCTGTTCTAACCCTGCAACATAATTTTGAGAGCATATTGCTTTGGGCATACTGCATACATTTTAGCATATCACCTTGAAAAGATCAACTTTTAATACAAAATACTCCCTGCAGTTACACAGTAGCTGTTACAAACACCTTAGCCAGGATAGGAGAATATTTTTTTAAGGGGGGTAAAAGGCATGTTTTAGTAGCGTGCCTTGTATCCAAGATCCAGAATCCTGGATTATATAATGAAAGAAAAGCAGATCGTATGAATGTCAAGGATTGGGACTATAATTAATTTTAGGAAAAAGCTGGGGGAACTAATACGTTTGCAAAAAGTTTTGTCATGTGATTTTAAAATATGATAAATGGAAATTCTGGAGGGGGTTTGTTTTTCTGGCTGAGAAGAGACTGGAATATATGCACCAGTACGCTTGTCCTGTGTCTAACTGAATAGATATGTATACCCAAGGAATATATACAACAATTACTTTTTTATTGAAGTTTATTCCCTCCTCTTTCCTTTTTCATTTTGTCCAATCTCTGTGTTTTCTCCTCTTCTTATGTAATGGAATTTTAATTAAAAAAGGTTCACATGGAGATCCGTATTAAAATTTGAAGGCTGGAAGGAGGTGGAATGAGTGAGCTAATTGCGTTTGTTTGTCAGAGCTGGGTTTATTGCTTATAAAAATATTATGGCATTTTGAGGTGCTTCCATTTTAGCTCAGCATCTCTGATTACTCTGCCTTGTTTTGACATCTTCTTGGGTTTGATGTAAAACCTGATAAAGGGTCTTAAAAAGTGGCTTTGCCTGGGGTGCTGTGAATCTGAGCTCCATATCTGGGAACGGCTCTCGCCAGGGCGTAGCAGTGCCAGAGAGATCTGTCAAACCTGTGCTGTGTATTAAGTATAGCTGGAAATACTGCATAGCTACGTTTCTGCTGCAAGTACAGTGGTCACCTTCATCATCTTTTGTGGTGTTACTGCGCCAGGAGAATTTGGAGCAGTGGTAGCTTGGGAGGTTTATATTGTACAGATGGGAACATAAGATAGGTAGTTAGATTACTAAGGTTAGATGGTATCATAAATGTAGCATAACGATTGCCCTTTCTCTCCCCCAGTAGTAATTGGTATAGCCCTTCTACACCTCCCTGATATCGATACTCCCTGATAGTTTTATAGTGCAAGCTGTTATTCTGGGGGCTTTTCTTGTAGTTCCAGTGCTGTGCAAATCCAGCTCTATTGAGGTGAGCATCCCAAAGGACCTGGTTGGAGGCCTGGACCTTTCCCTCATCAACACTTCCTGCAAAGGAGTATCCAATGGCACTCATGTCAACATCCATTTCTCCCTGAAGTCCTGTGGCACTGTTGTAGATGTATGTATACCCATTCCTGTCCTGTCTCGTGGGGTCTCTTGGATTTGGGGACTTGGCTATGGCTTACTTGGGGAATAAAGTTGATTTAGCTGTATCAACAGAGCAGTTTCCTGTGTTGCCGTGCAGCTGGCTTCAGACTAGACCTGGGGTGGCATCCCAAAGTAGGAGGGCTTGTTCCATCTCCTCTCCAGTGGTGTGTGTCTCTCAGCATGAGTGCTGCTTTTTGCTCACCCAGTGCTTCACAGAGGCAGCTTCACCATCATTCTGATGCAGAGAGCACAAGCGATTTCACTCTTCACCCTCCAGATGAGAGAGAATCTGTTCCCCCAGTAATGTTTCAAAAGGTTATACTGGCAACTTGTCAGGAACCAGAGCTCATTGTAGCAGATGGGTAGCAATTGCAAGCAAATTCCTCTGCTTCATGCACTCCTGTACTTCGTGTACTCCTTACAGGGCATCAAAATGGACAGCAAACTGATACAGCCCATGAGGTCATAGGTGAAGATGAAGGTCATTCTGGTTGCAGCATATAAATTCACAAGCTGTCCTTTCAGTGGCTAGTTTATGTCTGAGCTTCCTGAACAAGGTAAACTCAGCTGCTAGTCTGAACTCGGGGACGGCTTTCTCTATGATCTCCCCATTCACTTAAACTCCTGTCTTTGCTGCAGGTAATAAATGATAAAATCATTGCCACCAATCTAGTGACCGGCTTGCCAAAGCAGACTCCAGGAAGCAATGGCGACATCATTGTCCGCACCAGCAAGCTGCTGATCCCGGTGACCTGTGAGTTCCCACGCCGGTACACCATCTCCGAAGGTTATGTACCCAACCTCAAGAACTCACCCTTGGAAATCATGAGCCGCAACCAGGGCATCTTTCCCTTCACTCTCGAGATCTTCAAAGACAAAGACTTTGATGAACCCTACAGGGGTGCTCTTCCCACCCTGAAGCTTCGGGACTCTCTGTACTTTGGGATTGAACCCTTGGTACATGTCAATGGACTAGAGACACTGGTAGAGAGCTGCTTTGCCACTCCCACCTCAAAAATCGACGAGATCCTGAAGTACTACCTGATTCAAGATGGGTGAGTTCATTGTTCCCTCCATTGCTGGCTATCAGAGGGGAATCGGCAGTGGGGCTAAGTTGCATTGCCTGCGTGATGCAGGAAACGCTATCAGTTCTCCACAGCAGCCTACCTGCTGTGTTCCTGTCTGTCACCAGCATCCAGGCCATCAAGCTGAAACCACCTGTGCCATCAAAAGTGATTGGGAGAAACAGTGGGAGACAGTGAACGAGGTTACTCCAAGTGCAGCCTTTACAGGACATATTTCCCTCTAACTAGCCTTGTGGATAATTGAGTTGGCTCCGGTAGAAAAGATATCCTTCCTGATACCCTCTCTCTGCCAGCCTGCAGAGTGCCAAACCAATCGGCACAACGCCCTGATGGCTGTGTGCCTCTGCCGTGCAGCCGCCACAGCAACTGGAGCAAGTTTCTTAATTTTCCCATAATGGCCTTATTATAGCATGAGCCAGAGGACTCCATGACTGGTCCTGGTTGGAGCTGCAGGAGCTCCCCTTGCTTTGCTCTCTCTGATGTCACTGCAGTAAGCTTTGCGTCCCTCAGTCTGGCTGTAATTCTCTGAGGTGGTTGGGTTTAGTTATCTTGCCAGGCTACTCTCGCAAAAAACTCAGGGGGGATCTGTGGGTTCACTGGAACAGGTTTTGTGTCAGAGGTTGATGTCACATTTCTGTGGTCTCTGCTGTGGCTCCTATGATGAGCCCTGTTTTCAGATACTTGTTTGGGTGCTAACATGACAGTGCCACCGTGCAATGTTGCTGGGGAGTGTTTGCATCTGGCAGTGCCTGGCAGTTTAACCAGACAACGCTGTGGAAATGTCACAGTTGGGAACCAGTCTGTTGTCCTCTAGGGAGGAAAGTCCCGCCAAAGTAATATGAAAGACATGCCCAAATGTCATAGCCCAACAGTCAAGGGACTGTGCTGGTCTAAGTCCTGTGTTCTGTCTGCCAAACCATCTAGTGAGGACAACAATTATTTCCTCAGCTGCCAGGCTACATCAGCCACCGTTACAGCTGGTGATGACAAGTCCTGTGTGGTTGTCTTGTAGCAAAAGGGTCCTGCAGAGTACAGTCCAGCACACGAAAATACCATTTACATTTAGGTTTCAGCATTAGCTTGCTCTCCTTCCGTCCTAGGCTGCAGTCTTCCGTGCCTGACATTTCTGGAGTTTATGAGCGGATTTGTAATGGAAGGATTGATTTATTGACTCCCTGGCTTGGCTGTTCCTGTGGACCCTTCACAGAGTCAAGGCTCCAAACGTTCAGTCATTTCTCACCATGAGTGAAAATGATGGGATTCAAAACAGTGGCCAAAACCTGAGCTGAACAGAGGAGGGGGAAGGCAGAAAATGTCCTCTTTTGAATTCACCACAGCACTAACTGGAGGATTTACCGCACCAGCAGCGCCCCTTTGGTACTGTTATCCTGCAGAGGGCATTAAAACTTCACCGAAGGGAAAAGTGGGCTGGAGACAACTGGCTGGAGCCTCATCCAGCCTGCTCCACTCTCCAGCTGTCACTGCAGGCCCCAGTGTCCCCAGACATGCCAGCCCCTGTGCCCTGCGCTGTATTTAAGTTGAACCACTCGCCTAGACCAAAGGCTAATGATGTGCTATTTATCTAACTGGAGTTCTTTGTCTCTCGGTGTGCTCACAGCAATTAAAAAGTAAAATTAGCTGAATACACTGCTGATTTGTCCCTGCTCCAAACAGTTCTGTAATAACCCAGTTTCCTTCCACCAACCCAGCCCCAAAAGCCCAAGGCAAATAAAGATGGGATTTTTAAATCAATTTGATTATGTAGGATCAGACCTGCAGAAGTTTACTGCAGCTTCCAGAGGGAACCATCATTTAAATTTGAGGGGATATTCTTTAGACTGAGGGATGGGAAAATTCCCTCTCCTGCTTTCTCCCCTGTTAATTCCAATGCCAATTCTCCGATTGGCAAGAGATGGGAGCTGCCTCCTGTGGGACTCCTCAACCATCTCCCTGTGCCGATGTGACTTGCTGGAAATCAGGATTTTCCCAGATCCCTCCCGGCTGTCTCTGTAATACCCTGTGCCGCTGCTAGCCCAGACCACCAGCCCCAGAGCAGCTCTGCTGCTTCTGGTCTTGTTCTTCCTCTTTCTCAAAACAAAACCAAATAAAAGGTATTGACCGATTGCACAGGCAATAAACATTGCAGCTCTCTGGGGCATGCGGAGCAAGGTCATGTCACTAAGGGCAATCCGTTGTAATCTGATGTGTCAAGAGTTGCGATTTATCTGAGCATGACCTGGTTAAGGTAGTTCCATCAAAGTTTATCTTGTTACACCTCGGGCTGCCTCTCGTTGGTAGGCTGAGGTGGTTATTTTATTCCAAGCCCTCCTTTCCACCTTGCAACCCCCCAGTAAGAGGGTCGGAGCACAGCTCCCATGGCACAGCTACTCTCTGCTCCCCTAACCTAGGCACATTACGCACAGCAAAGGGTTATTTTTCCTTATATCCTGACCAGGGTCACCCATTTTCCTTCCATACCTGTCTCCCTGCCCCTTCTGACTTCTCCAAGATGGGAAGAGGGATCTGGGGGGTTTCCTATGAGGGTGGGACATGGTATGGCCCCACGCACAACGCAGAAGGGTTTGATTCTGTCGCTTGGAAGGCTTCTGAGCTCTTTTTATCATGCCATAATGCATTTGTCAGAACCCTCCGTAAGACAGAGGCATGGTAGGGCTTATTGTATCCCTGCTCCCTTCTTGTTGTCCTTCCATTTTCCCCCTCTCCCGAGCCCCACACCTGTAGGTTTCCTGCCACCAGAGTGGAGAAACTTTGGAGAAGCTAGGATTTAGGAGTCAGTTTGAGTCTGTGTCCAAGAAGCATCACAGTTTATATGCTCACAAATGAGGACACGTCTATGAGTTGACTTTATGGCCCCAAAGCTCAGCCATTAGGATTTCACTTATGAAAAGTCTTTAACTGTCATTCTTTACAATCAGATGCCTTCAGGAAAATGCTACTTCTAAAAGCAATTTTATCCTAAACGACTCAGTAACATCCAGTGTTTGGCCTCAAGGGCGAGGAATCTGTGTCTGTCTTTCTAGGTGCACAATGTTAATTTATTAGCTCCCCTTGGATGGCTTTTTACGTTTTCCTCACAGGCAAGTTAACTAGACAAGCGCTGCCGACAGGGATATCCCTTCAGAATGTGACCTCCACTGGCTGAGAAAAGCGACAGAAATACACGGTGGTGAAAATAATGCTAGGATCAGACCAATGCCTAGTGCTCCCATGAGCATACACTGCTCCACTGGGCGTAGCAGAAGGGTGGTTCTGGGAGGGATTGCAGTAGGCTACCGCCCACGGAGCCGAGTCAGCCGAACAGCGCAGAGATTTCCAAACACACGTTCCAGTGGAAGCAGAGCTCCATGTAGATGTGGGGTTTGCTGCTGTTTGATAATTGAACATGTCAAATGTCAGCATTTCTGACAATGCCTTAGATATTTCTGGTGTAAAGATGGAAGCTAAAGGTTGCTGCAAGAGTAGGACTTTGAGCTGTCACGCTCTTACCTCTTGTCTCTTCCATCACCGCTTCTTTTTTTTTTTTTTTTAAATCTTGAATTAAATTAATCTGGAATTAACTTGGTCGAAAGGACAAGCTGCATTGTAATGTAATATAAAAGCTGCGTCTGGGCCTCTCAAAATGCCGAAGGCTTTGCAATAGGCAGCAATAAATATCAAGTCACCGTAACTTTTTGTCTTGCAGTTTCTCTGTCAAACTGTAAACAGGCTGTAATAGTTTATAAATAGACTGCATCTGAAATGTAACTTTTTAAAAATTAGTTTATTTTCTTGCAATTCTGTGGCCTCTCACATGACTGTATAGTGCTAGTGATGGGGAAATTGAAATTGTGAATTTTAGCTGTAGTGAATTTGAGCTGTCTTATTAAGTCCAGCAGGAAGAAAAGTGTGAATGATGTAAAGCAAAGGAGATCTTGATTTTTAAAAAAATATTGTTGGTGATATTTTAATAATGTGGGTAACAGCTTATTCATTTTAACTGTGATTTATGTGCATATATATGTGTACGCAGAAAGTATATAATACATTTCATGCTGTGTATGGGTTCTGTTGATCACTGCAGACTGTTGCACAGGAAGGTGAAATGAGGATAAACTTGCCTGCAGCTCTCTGGCAGTCCCTCTGCCGAGGGGACTGGACTACGTCCTGCCAGCTCACTGCTGCTGAGCTCTTCGTTGTCTGGAGATGCTATTATCATCGCTGGTGTTTTTCCCCATCATTCCCAAATTTTCTCCTGTGGCCAAACAGGAAGTAACAGGGATGGTAGCTTAGCTTGACACAGCCAAGCCCTCCTTTCCTTTCTCTAGTTAAATAGGGTGGGATGTTTTTTTTCTTTCTTTTTCCATTTCTGTGAAACCCATTAAAGCCCATTCCTCTGCTTTCCTCAGCTGCGTTTCTGATGATTCGGTGAAACAGTACACGTCAAAGGACCATCTTGCCAAGCATTTCCAGGTTCCTGTGTTCAAGTTTGTGGGCAAAGACAACAAGGTAAGCTCAAAACCCCACCTCTTAGATATTGCATCAGCCCCGATCTGACTGAAGAGGCTCAGCACAGAGCTGGCTGTGTTAGAGCGCAAAGGGGAGGGAATGGCTGGCCCGAGGCAGATGCTGCTGTGCCTACTCCAGCAGTTGTGTCTTTCAGGAGCCTGACACAGGTACTTTAGGAGAGAGTGATGAAAACAACTAAAATTAAATAAAATATGAAGGACGATTGTGGAACATCAGTGCTGTAGCAGGATAAAATCATTGTTGTTTCCAGGGTAGTCTTAGTGGGCCCTTGTATGCTGGGTGAGAAAAGTGTTCCCAGTCACCAAATAGAAACCCGGAGAGTTAGGCACATTACACAGTGTCCGATTTTAAAATATGACAGTCTATAGTTTTGAATCTCTTCAACCATATATCTTCTCTAGCACTTGTGAGTACAGATACCAGATTTCCAGGTACAAGGCCACCACACTGTTTAATTCAACGTGAAACCAGGCCGTCCAGCCTGGTGGCACTCTGGGGCAGAAGCTTTGTAGTGGGAAGACAGTGAAGGATGATGCCATTTCCTTAATGCAAATAGCTTTCCTTTTCTGTGCTAGAAATTGGGTCTTTCAGTCACTGTTGTTATGCTCAGCCAATGCCGTTTGCTCCAGCTCCTGGAGAGCCTCAGTAGGGTTAAAACAGATGAGATCTTTCAAAATTCAGAAATTTCACTTGGCCTTCTGATGTCCACTCCTGCCTCTAACCTGCATCCTCCTGGCCTGTGCAATGGATTTTGCTTCAAACCTCTCCATTGACCAAACATTCACAGATGTTTGCTTCCTTAATTGCTGCTTGCAGGGATCTTGCTTACTGTACTTGTCCTTTAGAGAGCAGGGAGCAGCAACCCTGTCGCCGTCTGCCTTTACTGTGCAGAAAGAAAAGGTGGCTGTCTCCCTGCCCCTTGTGTTCTCCTTCTCCCCTCAACTACCAGTCTTAGCCCCCCATCAACTTGCATTTTCCTCCTTTGCCCCTCAGTCTCCTAGCTTTATGTTTTCTCAGCTCACGTCAAATTCTCTTGCACGTTTCTATCAGTCCATCTCCTTGTCAGGCTTCATGTGTTCTTGACCTGCTTCCTCCCATGCAGCTCCTACCCATCCATGCCAGCTCTTCCAAGCTTATTCCTGGCATTTCCATCCCTTCCTCTGGAGGATCATTTCACACCTTCATATTCCCTGTCTAGCCCTTGGCTAACAGACAGATGCCATGCTCTGAGATCTCAGCCAGGCACTCTGGAAAACGTGCCCTCTCCTGCACACGTGAGAAAACAGATGGAGCAGCCAGTTTGTCTGTGGATGGCGATGGTGGATAAGGACCTTGTTGATGCGGGGACAGGAATGGCTGTACCGTGGGAATGGTCTTGCTCACGGTCTCTGAGAGCTGGCAGCACTGCCAGTCTCTTTCCCAGAGCTGTGCATTGACTTGGCCTGCTGTCTCACCACCCTCCAGGAGGTGTTCTTGCATTGCCGCATCCTCGTGTGCGGGGCACTGGATGAGAGCTCTCGCTGCGCCCAGGGCTGCCGGAGACGGGTGCGCAGGTCGGCTGCGATGGAGAAGGAAGAGGAGGAGAAGGAGGAATCTGGTCACGTGGCAAACCACATCCTGACAGGCGGCCCCATCAGAATCGACTTTGATGACTAAGACCCACGCACTGGAACAGCATCTCTGCCCAAGACCAACCTTCCTTATTAATGCCTTCTTTCATGGTTGTTTGAGAAACAAGAGGTATTTTGTAAAGCCCCACTTGAACCTCAGGACTTGTTTCCCTAACTGCATGGTAATTATTTGTGAAGTATGTTGGGCACACAAGGCAGCCCTCTGAGTGCAACCTGGCCTGCAGAACAGTTTGGCTTTCACCTGCGTTTCTTGCCAACAACCCTTCGGTTGAAGGGACCCTATTGCTTTGCAGGCCTGAAGTGTTACCTGACTTTGTCTTTCCATACATCTGCCTGTAGGCCCCACAGGACTGTTTGTCCTTGACTAAACAATTGTTATTCAAGCCCTTCTTTTATCAAACAATACAAATAGTATTGTAGCTGAACGTGTTTGCTATGTAGTTCTGCGAAGGATGCTGACGCTTTTGGATATGCTGAGATTTTGGATGACCGTTAATAAAAATATGTTTGAAAATACACCTCTCGTAACATGTAAGTTCCTTGGAGCTTGAAATGAAATTAACTAGTTGTCATTACAGGCAGCTAAAGATCAGATTTATCATAGACACATTTAAATGTTATTTTTAAATAGTAAAAGGTATTTAATAAAACTTGATATTTTTTTAGTGTCATTTGATAATTGCATGCAGTTTAACAGCGTTTCCTCTTCTATTTAGTGTATTGTTATTTTTCTCCCTCTTCTCCCGCCACTGAAGTGCTATAGCACCTTGACTGTAAGAAAAAAACCATTAAACATCTATAAACACCCCCCCAAAGTGTGCTGCTACCAAGTCTTTGTTTGAAAGTTGAAATGCATTGCCCTGGTCTAGAGTGGCTGTGGCTCTGACAATGGGTAACATACATTGAGTATTTATAGCAATCGTGCAATATGGGTAGTTCTTGGGACAGCGTTGTCCCCAGTGAGTCCGGTGACAGGAGACATGGCAGCCTTGTTGTGAGTGACTGTGTGCATTCACAGTATCCTGGTGGCTGAGAGCTGGCTGGAGACACAATTACTGGTGATGGTGGTGGCATCATGCTTGTCAAGGAATCCCTTTGGGCCATCACACTCCTTCCAAAGAAAATATAATGGATAATCAGCTTGGGCTCCCCTGGACTTCATGCAGGAGCAGGAGCGCTGTGTGGTGAAGGATTAGAAATGTGGGGTGAAAGGAAGGAGGCACAGCGAGCAGTGAAGGACAAAGCAGGAGAAGACAGGGCTGGAGGGTGAGAGAAGGCAGCTCCGTCTCCACCGCTGGCTGTGGCACCGCGGTGTGTTCATGAGGTTTTCTCCAAGAAGTTTCACGGTGTGTCCTGTGTGTTTGGAGGTGCGCTGGAAGTCCCCTTAGTCTGCATTACCTATTTTCTACCTCGTTTGGAAGCAGCCAAATTGCTGCCAAGGCCAAAATTTGTTGCTGCTCTCAAATGGACGGGGACTCTGCTTAAAGGGACCATTTAGAAGGGAGCCACAAATCACCTCAGCAATATTCTGTTTTGCAGATTTATTTCTTCTGGTGACTGAGATTCCAGTGAGGAATGGGCATTTAATGGGCTGGGAGTTTCATGATTTTTCTAAATCACTTCATGGCTGCTTTTCCAATTTGGGAATATGTGTGTGCACATGTGTATCTTAGAAGAAATGAAAAAGTTTCTATGATGATAAGGGGGTATAAGCGGAAAGACACCTTTCATGTGTTACCTAACCATGTGTGAAAGGAAAAGAAATGAAAAAGCCCCCTTCTTGCACTGCCGTACATCTCCTGGTTCTGCTGATTCATGTCTGTGTTAGGACCACACAGGCAATTTCCCGCTGTCACCTCTTTGCTCAGGCAGCCCCTGATAAATATATTTGTTTTGATAAAACAAGAGCTGGGAAATGAAATTAATTAGTTGATGCCTTCTGGAAAGACAACTGGTGGTTTTTGTTCATGTGAAGGGGACGTGGGGGAGTGGTGGAGAGAGAGGTTCATTTCCTGGCTTATTTCAGTTATGGTGCACATGGCTTGGTTCATCCTGACAAATTCATATGAAGCAGCCTTTCACTCTGAAGCTTTTTAGTTAAATAATCTGTAAGACTAACGAGGAGGAAACACTGCTTTGTGTGGCCACGTGAATGGAGTAGTCTAGGATGGTGTTCAGTTTACTCTGCGAGTGGGATAGGCCTCCTGTCTGCTACTGCGCTGTGGCCATTCCTCCTGTGATGCGGAGGGGATGCCTCCTAGGCACAAACAAAACCATTTTTCAAAGGCTTTTAGCTCTCCCCAGTTTACCTCTTGCTTCCATCTGTCTTCTTTGTCAGCATTACAGCCCGGACGTGAAATCAAAGGCCAAACTCATCTGAGAGCCAAGGGGGCTGTTTCTCTGTTTAATCTAATCTGCCACATCGCAGAGTGGGAGCTGAACACGCTGCACAAGCAGGCAGAGCGTGCGCGAGAAGACATCGTACCCGACCAGTGCTCCCGAGGTTCCGACCAGCACTGCCAACCATAGTTCAAAGTCCGAGCTGCATCAGCGCTGCCCGACACGTGCGGTTGGTGTTCTGGCTGGTGCCACCTCATTTTCTGATGTCAAGTGAGAGTCTGAATGTTGGGTGTCCAGGAGTAAACCCCTGTTACCTGCCGTCCTAGTCCCTGCTTTTATGCCCTCAGCAGAAACACAGAGATGGTTGTTTGAGGAACCATTACTGGGAGAGGGCCTGCTGGCTGAACACCAGCAAGAGCTGCAAATAATCCTGCCAATACACAAAGTCAAGCGGGAGCCATCAGGTGAGCACTGTGTCTTCTTCCTGTGCAGAGCAGGGTGGAGATGAAGATGACCGTGGGTTTGTGCATTGACCTGTAGAGTCCCGTGATCAGCTGCTTCAGTGGCTGTGCACCACTACGTAGTGGCACGGAGGTGAAGCGATTTTTAGTTTGGCTGCAGTTTTTCTCTAGTTCATGCGCTGGTTTTCTCCTACGCAGGATTATCTGGTGATTTTTTTGAGTTGTTGCCACCACTTGAAGGTTTGAAAGTTTCCTTATAGAGCTGCTCATGGGGTTTTTCAGATTACCACTGCTTAACTTTGTAGTGAAAAATGTGCTTATTCGGTAGCTGCCCTGCGTGCAGCAGTCTGTAGTGTTTTGGGATGATCTGAAAGCATTCAAGAAATTATGATTTATGTTAGTGGTGTCTCCAAAGTGTCAGTGTGTGGATAGAGAGATTTTGTTCAAAACCCTTCAATTTTTCCAGCGTATATCATCATCTGTCATCTGTTGCTTGGCCTGGCTTTAATCTGATATCCCTGAAACTATAAAATGCTTTAAGACATTTGCCAGCCAGTCAGCTATTGAGCATAGACAAGATAGATAATTTTTTAAATTTATTTTGTCATTTAATCTTAAAAGTATGCTCACATTTAAAACTGGCAACAGGCACCATTTCACCAACGAAATACAAAATTTGGTAAATGTCTGGAACAAGGAACTTTTCCTTCCCATCCCTAGCCAAAAGTATGTGTTTCTTAGATGGATAATCAGATTGTCTGTCCAGCCTCATCCTCTGATAGACACACACTGTGATGGACCTTGGCCATGCGGTATTCACTCTCCAGTGGCGTTAGCACAGCTGGGAAAGGATGTCATTGCATCTAATCAGTGTAAATTAAGGTCCTCCTTAATGGAAAACATCCCAGTACACCTCATCGGTCACTTCCATTTTCCTGGTCTTCATACCCTTGGGCTCTTGTTGTTTCGATCTCTCTGGGGCCAGATGAATGTCTCATTGCTGTTCACTGTAAAGCAAAGATGACTGGCAAGAACAGGAATACAGGGCTTAAATAATTTATAGCTCCGTGCACGCATTTAAACACAAACTAGAAGAAAAGTAACTAAGACAGACTCTTTCCATTCTTGTTAAATCACTCTTCTATGGTCTTAGCTTTTCTGTGGCAGATGGAAGAACATAACCATAAATATGTTTGCAGAAGACGATGAAGTATTTATGTGGCACGGCACGCGCACCCAGTAGCAACTTCCTTTCAACAAGAAACACAGATGAAAGCCGTCTGCAAATGTTATATGCAGATGAAATTCCATATACCTCTTTAAATTCTAATTTTTGCATGCAATAAAAGCTCCCGATAGCAGATGGAAGTATTAACCACGCTTTAGGAAGAATGCCGTCTGGGGCTGCTGATCGCTCCTCAGCTGGCAGTGTCTCTGCCCCACGGAGGTAGCGTGTAAGCCCTGCCACCTGACAGATAAGCCTCCAGAATTTTGAATATCTCATCCAAGGGAACTGGGAGCCTCCCCTTTCCCTCGTGCAAAAGATGGAGGTGGATACCCAGCCATTTTGGTAAAAGCTTTGTTAAATGATACAGGAGGAAAATAATTAAATGGATTTGGATGACACTGCAAAAGAAAAGCAGCTTCGTCTCCTGAGACTGTGGGAGAGTGCTGTCATTTCACATCTCAGATGCAATGGGCTTTGGTCCCCTTCTGCCCAGACATGAATTGTGCCTATATCACAAACACTTGAAGTCCTTCTTGTGCTTACCAAATCCCCAGATGTTTTGAATAGTTTCAGGATCCAGCAAGTGTTTAAATAAGCAGGGTTATCAGGGTGTGTAGTGATAGAATCGAAAATGTCAGGGATGGGTGTGAGCAATGTACTGAAAGCAAATTACCCCTCTTCTTCAGTCTGTCACCAGTGCTGGAGAAACGTAAATAGCGTCCATGGACTGGGATTTTCCAGGGTTGCAGAAATCTAATGCCTTGCACTGCACATTAGAGGGTTAAGGGGAAGGGGGAGAGAAAATATGTGTGTCTAAGCAAACAGGTAAAGCCCCTTGTTTATAACCAGTACTGCATCCTGCTTGCCTCTCCTGATGAGTCTGTAGAGAAAATTGGCATCGGATCGTTCAGGCTGATGGACTTGGAAAGGGGTAGGGCTATTGAGCTGCATCTGTGGTGGACAGCAGGCATGGCTGCCCTGCATTCACAGGCTGTCTCCCCTTCCGCAGCCCTCTGCCCAAAAGCTGTAGTCGATGTGTATTGCTGGGCCCAGGTCCCCCCATCCCGTGCTCGGCCAGAGGGCTGATGGAAATCGCTGTGCTGAAGTGCCGCAGCTGAGGGGGGATGCTTGGCAGCAGGCTCGTGGAGGCCGGGCATCTGCTCTTCCTCACAATTCATCTCGTTCTTCCTCATTACAAATGCAGGCGCTCCTCTGGCTGTTCATGAAGGGCCGGCAGCCCAGGGTCCAGACGGCGTTGAACACCGTGTCTGCGACAGATTCACAAGCTGCGGAGAAGGAAAAGATCAGGCAGGTACTCGGGGATGTTTTGGGGTGGGTGGAAGCACCCTGACCTGAGCCCTGCGCTGAGTTGTGCAATATTTGCAGTTGGAAGTGTGGGCTGGCTTTTTCTCTCTGGCTATTGTATTTCATAAATCCAGAGGTTCCCTTCTGCTGAACTGAGGGCTGTTTTCTCCCTAAGGTGGCACCAATCTGGCTCTAACTTTTCTCCTCTCTAGCCCCCTCCTTTCCTGCCTCTCGCAGGCTTTTCTTGTTGATGGATCATTGGGGGCACTGCAAATAGCACTGTTTATCAAGCAGATTTCCCAGAAGACCTCCACAGTACTGTCTTTCCTGGCTCCCTCTCCTCTCAGTTGCCTATAGTCACTACTAACCAAGCTTTTGGGAGTTATAATGCTGGCTGCCAGCCAGCATGAAAAATCCTACTGCGGCTGCAACAGCAAAGCTGTTGATAGAGCTGCCTGACTACAACCCCCTCCTCTTCCCAAAAAACAAGCCCAAAACTGCTTGTCAATAAATAAATAGGCTAATACCAGGTCTTTTAGGGTTTACTCACTGGCAGGAACACTGAATGCTGTATGCGTAATAGGTTTGGGAAGGCCCTGCCTTTGGGACTGCCTCTTCCCATCTCAGCCTCTCCAACCACCTCACTCTGCTCCTGCTGCGTTAGGAGTCTGTTCAGTTGGCAGGCGTTGGAGAGGCTGCGGCGAGTCAGTGGGAAAACCAAGGCTTTGCTTAACTGGCACTGCTGCAGCTGGGATGTTTGTGCCCATGTGAACCAAGTGCAGCTGCTCTTCCTCTGCTTTCTCTGAACTCCCGGTGACTCAGTGGAAAGGATCCCAGATAAGAGCTGGGATGGTGGTGGAGGGAGGAGGACTCTGTGACAGGAGCAGCCCTGAGGACTGGGAGTGGCAGGTATAGAGCACAAGGCGAAGGGAGGAGAGGATGGCTCAGAGGTTCATTCATGTTAGCAACGCTTGTGCCTCCTTCAGTAACCACATTGGAGATGCTGGAGGTATCTAGGCCTACTTGACTGTAGGCAGAAGTGTCTCGGCTTAGCCAAGGTGTGTGGGTGCTGTTCCACCTTAACTCCTTAGGGCCTGTCTGTTGGCTTCGCTGCTGCAGGCAGAAAGGAAAAAAGAGGGATCTGAAAAATTGGCAGGGGAAAGTCTGAAGAGATAGGAAGAGGCTGGCTGCACGAGAGCCTGTAGATAAGGGTGACCATGAAAGATTGGCTTTAGTTGGCCTGTAGCACTTATATCTCAGTCCCCATCTTTGTTTTCTCTTGCTGTCCTGGGCACTCTTTCCAAACATTTATCTATGACGAGGCAGGAAGCTATCTGCACTAGTACTGGCGTCGTGTAGACGTGCCCGTGTGTCCTAATTAGGCTGCACCTTTGAAAAACAAAAGCGTATTTAACTATACCTTGCAGCTGTGGGGAGGAACCCAGAGGGGCTTGCTGGAGTTAGCTGGGAGAAACTGGTGGGAGTACCACCAGTTTTATTTGGCTTTGTGAACGGGCTGTTCTCAAGGGCTCTACTAGTTTGTCAGACCAGATCTCCCATAAAAATCTTTAACTGTTTCAATGTCACCTGCTGTGGGCAGGTCTAGTCTCTGCCTGTCCTGCATTACTGCCACACAGCCCCTCTGCAAGAGATGGATACCTGCCTTACGGAGGATGGGAAGGCTCTTAAACAGCCTCGGGAGCAGCCTGGGGGAGGCTTTCCTGCCATGGCTGACCTCTGGGAGTGACAGGGTAGATGTTTTCCCCCTCCTCACACAGCGCAGAGGTGCGTGATGTTGGCACGGAGGATCAAGAGGCAGGCTTGGGCTATCACATGTATAACCTTCACAGAGGTTTATCAGACGCAGCCATTACCAAAAAAGCTCTTCTCAACCTTGCAGACTGAGGCTGTTAAAATTAGGCAAAACCAGGGTGGCTCTTGAGCTGCTGACACATCACTAGAGCTTTTTTGGCACGATGGCTTCTGAGCAATCCACATCTTCCCTGCAATGGCTGAGCCACCACCCACACTGTGGTGTGTTCCTGGTGCCATCGTCATCTCTTATCTGTGAACCAGATCCCAGAGAGCCTCTGTCCTTGGCTCTTCCAGGCTGTTGGCCTTTGGCCACATACAGATTTCAGTGTGTGGCTTACTGGCTCTGGAAGCCCTTTTGATCTCCCGTGAAGGTGTCTGAACTCTTAGGGAGGGCATCCAAGGGTTGAAGGAATTGCTTCTAGGGTTTTTTTGTTGTTTGGGTTTTGTTTGTTTTTTTTTTCTTTCTACATGTGTTTTGTAATGTTTTCCAAATGTAAATAATTTTAGGTGTCTGGTCTTGGGACAGAACTATGTGTGTGTGCGCAGGTCTCAGAACCATGTGTTCTCACTCAGCTCTGACCCATCCGTGACAAGCATAGGACAGATGTAGCACAGGACAGATGTACTGCTCCCTACTCTGCAGATTTTCGTTTCTTTTGGCAGGGAAGGGGCTCTCTGCCCACGCTGTCCCCTCCCTCCCATCGCTTGTTCCCTCCACAGGTTATGCAAGGCGGGAAGCCTACCTTCCACCTTGGAGACGAACCCGAGGCTGCGCTTCAGGTCGGAGCAGATGGAGTGGAGGCACCAGCGGAACTTGGCATCGCAGCGGTATTTGTTGGCCCCGCAGGTGTCATAACAAATGTCCAGCTGGTTACAGCACTTGGTCATGGCAGGGATGCCCAAATCTAGCTGGAGAAAGAGAGAAAAGAGAGTCCCTTGGCTGCATTCTGGCCTCAGGCTCAAACAGCTGCAACTGCGTGAGGTTTTGCAGAGCCCAGCTGGTCTCTTTTCCAGAAGCTACCGCTGAAAGCTGGGACAGCAGGAGAGAAAACATGCTTTTCCCTCACCATGAATGGAAAGTGGTGACAGTAATGCAGGATAGACCTGCATCCAATGCAGGATAGACCACATTCCCTTCTCTCCTGTTTGTCACAAGGGTTAAACTTCTGGTAGAAAGGTGAGAAACAGCCCCTCCATGACCATTTGCTAGTTCTCATTTGTCAGAGCTCACTGGAGAGCTTCCTGTCCTTGCTAGCAGTGGGAAAAGCCCCTTTTCTCTTTCCTCATTTTCCCACAACCTCAAAAGTCCTGCTTCTTGGACAAACAAATCTGCTGTAAGTGTTATTAATGCCTTATTTCTCACAGGTGTGCGTGCAAGGCCAAGGACAAACACAGCTTGGTGAGGGGAGTTCTGCTTGCTTGGAGGTAAACAGCAAGCTGAGCTAATAACCATGGTGTGATGGGGCAGAAGGCCTGTCTCCTGGAGAGACTGAACTCATTAGCTTGTTATAAATTCTTCCACTTTTTGGCCTTCCTCATGTAATATTCAGGAGATGAGTTTTTTCTTCGTTGTGCTCAGCGCAGATGACTGCCTGCGTAAGGAGGAGGTATCGCAGAAATGCCCACAAAGTTTGCAATGAAATGTAGTTTAAGGAGCTAATCCAACATGGAAAATGGGCTGTAAAGGGAGGGGGTTTCAGAGCAGGAATCTGCCTAATTGCTGAAGACTTGATGGGCAGCAGTAATGCACGAGCTAAATAGTGATTCCCGCTCTTAGAGCCTCCTGGGAGTGCTTTTCCTGGTGGTTCCAATATGATTTCATTAATTGCCATTAAAATAACAAGTGGGTGCTGTATTAAAACCCACAGGTTTATTTGAGTGCTTGGCAGAGGCAAAAAGCCTGGGAGGGGATGAAGGGCCAGGTGTGGAGGACGCATTCAGGTATTGCTGTCTGCACGTCACGCTATGTCACTGAGCTGCCCAGACCTGAACATGTTCCCTGTCCTATCACAAGGGTGTAGGTTTGATCAGGGCCTTGATAGAAATAAGTTGCTCTGCAGCGGTGCTCTGCTTGGCCACATACCCCATTTTCTTCTTGTAGTGCTAACCTCCTCCGGAAACTTTCTCTTTTGGTGCTTAACTGCAACAACCAGAGCAACAGGCCAGTCTTTTGTAAGTGTAACTCCCGTCTGTGTGATTCCTGTTTCATTGCCACCAGCGCTTGAGATATTAATGCCTCCCTGACTGACAGTAAGTTGGGGAGTGACATGTTCACCTTGCTTGCTGTCAGCAGGCAGCCGTGCCTTTTGGCAGTCCCGGGCAAATAGCTTGTCCCCTAACATCACATAAGTGACATCTCCTCCCTTTTCTGAAGCTCTGGCTTCAGCTGTGAAGAGAAGCCATCACACAGTCGGTGCCTAATACAGCTAAGCCTTTTCCCTCCCCGGTATTATTATTGGGGTAATAATTACTGGATGGATTGTGGATGAACAGTACATACACTTTCGGGTACCTTGAGCCCCAGGAAATAGGAGCTACAGCCATTGGGTTCTTGGGGTTTGTAGTGAGGTCGCGGCATTGGAGCCTTCCCTGAGAAAGAAAGGAAAATTGTTAGGAAAGCCAGTTTTCCCAAGAGTAGCACCAAAAAGCAAGGAGTGTCAGGCAGCTCCCCTCTGGTCTGCATCCTCAAACACTTCATTCTCCTCCAGGAGTTGTAGGAAGTGAAGGATAGGTACTAGAGCTGGCTGAGACACTGGCCCTGCTCTCAGCTCAGTTCTGTTGAGGCTTTAAAGCCTGACTTGGCTCGTACCTTCTCTGGCATGGCCACTGGAGCACTGTGTTGTGTGTGAACTGGGTGCCCAGCGTTTCTCAAATGTTTAAACTGCACTGAGCCCAGTTCCTGGGTCTGGGAGCCTCCCCAGCTCTTACAAATGGTCAAGTCCTTCTTTGCAACTTGGGGTTTTGCAGCTGAGCAGCCCTCCATGCTAGAGCTAGTGCCTCAGACCTCCCAAATCTCCTGGGAGCTTTTTCACATGCTTCCTGAGAGCTCTGCACAGCTGGGATCACCCAGCTGTGCTTTTAACTCCTCCAAGAAACTAATAATTTAGCAAGGGGGTTTCTTTCCATTCTCAGTTCACCGGGTGTTGGTGAGCTATGGATCTCCGCAGAATTGTGCTAGACCTTGCATGTCTGATCTTGCTCAGAGTAGGAGGTCGTCTTGGTCTGGTTTCCGCGTGTGGTGATGCACTGCCACATTTGGCAAATAGTTTCTATCCCTTTTTCTCTGCCTTCCCTTAGTATGCTTCTTAATATGCATAGAGGAGCAAGAATTTCCTCTGTGAATAATTATTTGCCCAATGTAGAAAGAGGCAATCAGCAACAGCTTCAGCAGCAATTTAATCTGTAGTGATTGGTAGGCTCCCAGGGTTGGGATGGAAACTAAAACCGGTCTATTCCCTGCCCTGTCTCATCCTTTTTCTCTCATCCCTACCTCAGCCCCCCATCTCCATCTAACCTAACACCTCTGGTTTGGGGAGGACGAGTCTCCAGGCTGCTTGTGTGCCTTGACCCAGCTGTGCAAGGAGCAAGGTGAGAGAGGATTCTCCCTTGGAGAAGTCGTGGAGACTGCCTCTTGTCAAGTCAGGTTTCTCTGTACTGTCTCTCGATTCGTGTTCAGTGCTTGTTCCGTTTCTGTCCCAGCTGGTTTTATAAAAGGGAGATCTCAAATGGAGAGCGAAAAAGGTTTGAGAAAAAACAAGAAAAAAAAAACCCCACCAAGATGTTTGAACCCTGCTCTGGGAAAATTTTGTAAGCTGCGGGAATGCTCCAAAAAAACCACGTGTGAGTTGAGCCTTCTGCAAGTCCGTCACCTCTAGGGTTAAGTTTCTGCTTCCCTGAGCACTGCTACAGATTTTATATAGACATAAGATAGATCTCATTTAGTCCTTTAGGCAGAGTTGGGTTCTTTTAAACTCAATTTCCCTTGTTTTCTTATTGTCAGCACTGCTAATCACTTAAGACGCTCTTCGCCTTTTCTTCTGTCGAGGTACCTAAAGTACCGATGGTTAATACAGCCATAAAACTGCTGTGTTCTTGAGAAGACCTCGCAGCCAAGTGCCTCAAAAGGTCTTACATAGGAATGTTCCCAGCACCTTCTAAACGAAAAATTGCCAGAGCGGTTTTGTTTAAACAACAGATTTGCAACAACAAACAACAAAGTGAAATCCTGTCCAACTGTGAGACGCCAGTAGCCAATTTTCTCCAGCCCTACAGAAGCATGGTGTGCACCAAGGATTTAGCTGTCTGCAAGCCAAGATAAAGCTCTCTAGCTGACATTATCACCGGGTGATGGCATTTGTGTGGGAAGGTATTTCTCAGTACCGCAGCTGCTACTGTGTTTCTACCTTTTTGGCCCCTTTTGAATAGGTCAGATCTACTTCATGCTCCAGGTGTAATTTTCTAGCGCAGGAAGCATTGTTATTTTGAGCAGGTAGAGCCGAGTTAACAGTAGACAAAGAGCACAAGCCAGTTGGTTTCAGCACGCCATCATTATAGGATTATCGTCACACCAAAACCTAACTCAAGTCCATTGAGGTATGCTGACGCAAGGTAATTTCGGAGTTTACAACACGCTGCAGACCACACTATTTTGGTGGTTATGCTATAGAGAGAAGGAATTATGTCTAAATATGGGCTAAATCTATAACCTGAGGCTCCCAAGCAACATAACGAGAGGAGAGCTGCACCTGGGTCTCAGTGCAATTCACAGCCTCATTGCTCCATTGGAAGGGGTTGAGAACTGGGACTCAGAATTCGAATGTTCTTGAACTGAGGTAGGAGGCAGAGAAAAGTTCAAAATCCAGGGTGGATTTTGCAGGATGGGGTCAAATTTTAAAGACTTGCTTGTGGTACTGACAATCAGTTATGTTCCTGCAGCACTTTGTCAATTAATGGCATACAGTGGCAAGTCAGAGTAGGAGTGAGACTGTCTGGGGATATGGAGATAACTGAGCTCCCAGAGAAAATCTTCCATTAAGCTGAAGTTACAGCTATTATAAGGTCTTAGAAAGTTGTCCTGAGAAAAACAAAATCTCGCTTGAGAATTGTGGTGATCAACAAAACATTGAACCGACTTCAAGATGAGCCCTTGTAGGAAATCTGCCCCCCTCCTCTCTGAAAAACAAAGCTTAATCATTTGTAAAGCGCCCCTTCGTGAACTCTTTCTCGGCTAGATAAAGTCCAAGACACCACAGTTAACCTCTCTCCCACACCTTGTTTTCTAGCTAAGAGGAAGACAAAAACAAAGCAGAAATAGTAGGCGTTCGTGACGCTACGTGAGCATCGACTCAGTGCTCTTGTTATCATTAGTTGTTTGCCCATCCTTATTCCTTATAGGCACGTCCGTGATGGAGATGGGACTTGGTGGGTCACACTGGCTGTTTTGCTGGCTGTGTTTCACCAGGGGCCTGTTGTGGTCTGTCTGCTTGTTTCAGGGCAGCCGGGGAGAGAATACCAGAGGCCAGCTGCAAGCACAGCGGGACCTGCCCAGCAGCACGCTGACGAGCCATGCTGATGTCTAGAAGCGCAGCATTGCTGAGGAAGCCTGTTCTTTGGAAGAAGGTACGTTTCAAGGCACTGTCTTGTTGACGTGGCCTTAGAGGAGAACTGAAGTTGAGTTTCTAATGGGAAGCGAGTTTCCCTGATGCATTTTAATATCTCCAGGCTGTTGTAGCTATGCCAAGAGACTGGAAAACAGCCAACTAGCTACAACAGCTGCCGGTGCTGCAGGAGGTCTCAGACACTGCAGTACTGGTACACTGGCAGGGGGAAGTGAGTGTGTTTCTGGGTGAATAGTTGGTCTTGGGGCTCCTTGCTGGTTTGAGTAGTCCATTGTTATTTCTCTGCCCCAGGCAAGCAGGCTTTGGGCAGATGTGTCCCATGCTCGCCACAGCCTTGTAGTGCTGTCCTGGAGAGCCTGTCTTTGAAGGCTCTATTCCCACAGCCTGGATGTGCCTCCTCATCTTAGGACCCTTGGGACCAAATGCTGGGCAAAACGTTGAAGTCCTGCCTGGCCAGACAGCTGAAGGAAGCTATCAAGGGATTTACTCCCATTTCAGCCTGTTTCCCCCTGGGAAATGCCCAGAGAGATTTTGTGAGGAGGAGGAGATATTTACTGCCAACGCTAGTGTAATCCTAATGTCCTGATTTAAGGGAGTAATCCATCAAGATGTTTGTTTTCCGACCTCACTAGCTGCTGAAAAATCAGGAGGAGAGTCTTACAGCCAGAACAGCCAAGCACTTCGTGTTCAGCTGAAGATGGATGTGGCAATCACAGGTGAGTCCTGACCTTTATTGTGGCAAAATAAGCTATTATCGGTGTCTCTTGGCTGAAATGAAGGAAAGTAGAAGGCATAATTTTTGCTTCGTGCCTGGGGAAAAAGCAATCAGGCCCTGATTCAGCAGCAAGATGGTAAAGATAGTTTGTGTTCATTCTTATGGACACAGACACCTGGTCTCAGTGGTTTAGGATTGTCCCTGCACCTCCTTCCACTTGCAGTTTGCAGTGTCTGCACTAGAGACCAGCACAGGGCAATGGTCCTGGGAGGGTCCAGCAAGACCCTTGGAGAGGTATGCAGGCAGCGTTTCAATAACTTCCTCCTTTAGCCAGTGATTAATGAGTTGTTCTGCAGAGGACGAGAACAGGGCTAACAATGCGCTTGCTTGTTTTCCTTTCTAGATGAAGCATTTCCCCAGTAAGACGCAGGGTGCTCTAGGGAGCAGGCAGGCATTTGCGCTGCTCTGTGGAGATCCACTTTCCCCCTGCCCAAGAGGCAGGGCAGTGCCCAAGAGCAAGGATAGATCCCACAGTCTCCTCCTCCAGATGCTGCACCCCTGTGGTGCGACCGACGGGCCCCACAGAGCAGCCGTGTCCCTCCTGAGCTGCTGCAGAGGCAGCACTGGCTGGGGGGTGCTCTGGGGCCCCAGGCTGAGGGACTGAGGGATCAGGGCCACTGTGTGGCTCCCTGCAGATCTGTGGGGCTGAGGTGCCTGGCTTGCTGCTCCCTGTTTGCTGTTAGCATGGGGGCCCAGGAGCTAGCAGGAGCAGGAGGAGAGGACAGGTACATACACATTATTTAAAAACAAATCAAACCAAAAAAACCCCAACAACTTTAAGGCTGATTTTAAACTCTCCTTGTGGTCCCACTTTGGCTGAGGGTGGCCCGTCTGCCCTCTCTCCCTGACAGGGAGCTTGGTGCTCGGTGCCCTGCGGCACCTGTTTCTTCCGGCCCCCTCGCTGCTGGCCTGGGAGGGATGGGAAGTGCGTCCCTCTGGCTGCATCTGCGGGGGAGCATTACAGACAGCCCTGCACAGGCTGGAGAGGCAGAGCCTGCCGTCTGGAAGAAATGGGATGCCAACAGGCTGAAACTGAGTCGGTGGGATTTCTCCAAAGCAGGGAGTCTGTGTCTGTGAAAACCAACGCTCAGGGAAGGAGGGGGGTTGAAATGCCTCTGTGCTCACAAGCATCGTGCCCAGGTGGTCACAAGGGACGTGGGATGAAGCTGGGGGGCAAAGGGCTGACAGGCAGTTGTGAATGGGCAGGTTGAGGTGACAGAGGATGGTTATTGCTGTGGGGAGAGTTGTAGAAGGCTGGGGAGAGGACACAGTCTGTAGGAAACCTCCTTGCTGTTCCCAAACGGGTTGTTTCAGCATCAGTACCCTGCTGATGGCTGGTGCTGCCTGTGCCTCCGCCTGCCCAGCGCCCCACAGACCTGCACCATAGGGGCCTGCCCCACCGCACCTCTGCGTGCCCAGTCCCTGCCTGCCTGCGCTCCTCCTGCCCTGCTCTCGCTGAGATGTCACCTCCTTCGTCCTGCCCCCAGGGCAAACCAGGCTCTTCCTTTTTGGTAAATCACTCTAAAGTCCAAGGCGAGCAGCGGCTGCCTTGTTCCGCCTTGAGTACTAAAGGTTCCTTTATGGTGACAGCAGGTCTCGTTTACCTTCCTGTTATCTCCCCTCCTCCAGCCCGCATTATTAGCCAACTCACAACTGCTGAATAATGACACTCCAAGGCTGCTGAGATTAGGGCCGCTGGCGACACTAACAACCCTTCTGAGTCAGGTCTGCAGGAGCTGCTTGTCCGCAGGACTTTGCTGCCAACCGTGGTCCTTCTCTCCAGGGGCCCATGCAGCTGGGCAGCCTGGATACCCATATGCCCTTCCTGTAAAACCTGTGTCCTCTCCTCTTGTCCCCTTGCACACAGCACAGTGGCTTCAAGAACAGGCTGTTCTTGGAGAGAGGGAAAGATTGAGGGTTCAGTGTCCCCATGCTGGCACTAGCAGAGGTGTTTTGACTCTCTGCAGTGACTTTTCTGTGCCGAGCAGTGCAGGGGGTCAGGTCGTGGGTAGGAGCTGGTTGTGGTCTTGAGGAAGGGAGGGTGCTGCAAGTTCCCACACGAGAGGGAAAGAGGGAAAAGGGCAAGGAGAGAGGAGCCAGCAGGAGCGAGGTTTGCTTACCGTATCGACATCTGTACTGGCAAACACCATTTTTACCCCCAAGCAGTTCCAAGAAGGAGTCGAAGTAGCCGTTAACCGTTTCGAAGCTGTCCCGGATGGTGCCGATGCCCCAGTCTGAATAGAATGACTCTGCTTGGGGACCTTGGTGAGCAGTGTTCTCCTGTGTTGTTTCCTCGGTGCATTGCCCTAAGCCCAGGGTCAAGCACAGAACTGCTGCCTCGAAAAGCCGCCGCATGCTGTGGTCCAGCTCCAGGCCCCGGAGCCCTCGTCCAGGCAGATGTGCAGGCAGGGAGGAGTGGGAGCGAGCTGCTGTGCGTAGGAGGCAGGTAAGCACCCCCTCTCCCCTGGACTTTAAACACTGCCGGGGGAGCCGGCGTGAGGTCACCACAGTCAGAGTGCAAAGTGCGCTGGGGAGATAGGGACTGAGTTCGTGTCGCAGAGAAGCACCGGAGTTTGAGTTTGCACAATCCCGCTGGAACAGGCGCAGCCCCTGCGGCACCCCAAAAGGGACCTCTCCCTGGGGTGTGAGCGGGGTCTGTCTGCCCAGGCTGTGTGGCACACAGGAGACCCTCCGCCTGCCCCACCGAGGCACCGTGTGGGCTGCCCCGCTCTCTCCCCTTCCTGTTGGGAGATGGAAAGGATCTCTTTGTCCAAAATTCCCACTGCTCAGGCAATGGAAGTAATAGATCAGCAGCAGATTGAGGAGCACACCCTCGCCTTTTTCCCTGGCCTCCTGGACATATAATGGGGTGGGACAGAGACATCCACCCAGCCTGGCTGCTGCAGGGAATTGCTCCTAGCAAAACCTCTGTGACCGCACGGCTGACACCCTGACACCCTTGTCCTGTGAGGGGACTTCCCACATCTGCTCTCCCAGGACAGAAAGACCTCAGGATGCCAGAGCGCACCATGTCCTGCTCTGTGCCATGTTCTGCTCTGCCTCGGCTGCAGAGGGTTCTGTTGGGCATCACAGGGGCTGATCCAGCCTCTAGAAGTAATTTGGGTTTAGAAACACTGCATTCAGGGCAATCCTTTGGCATGTGCCCTCCAGTTATAGGATCAATGACGTAGATGAGTATTTGGCTTTGATGGGGCTCCTGGAGGCTGATGTTAGATGGCTGGTGGCTAAAGCTTTTGTGTGACACTGGTGTTGCTGAATTGAACATGTAACATAGATGTCCTGGAGTGAGGAAGGGCTGGCACCGAAACCCGAGTCAGGTGATGGGTTTGTGGAGGAGCTGCAGGTCCTGGCTGTGGGGTGGGACTGGCCTGCCAGCACCGGGGGCCAGCACGACCGCTGGAGGTTTCAAAGTTACTCATTAAAAGAAAACAACCAAATGAACACCAACAGCAAAAGACAGCATAAACCACTGATAAAGAATAGGGAAGGGAGATGGCATGGGAAGGCTCCAGCTGCTCTCGGAAAGCTTTTCAGCTGTGTCCCAGCACAGCACTGCCTCTTGGAAACAGCCGCTCTGTCGGTAGATCGGCTGATCTCTGTGGACTCCAGCGGCCACCTTCTGCAGTCACTTCTGTCTGAGTGTGGAAGTGGCCAGGCTGTCAAACGGAGACTCTCCAGAGGGTGAAGGGGAGCTGGGCAGTGGGTCTTTCAAATACATGGCAAACATCAGGGCAAATTCTGACACTTTATTGTTTTGCAGGAGACTCAGCCCCATTGCATTGTTACTTTTGAAGTGCCAAAGCCCTGCGACACCTGACTGCCTGCGCCTTTCTGCATACGGCCGTGTGTTATGTGCTCTTGCCATGGGATAAGGAGGAGGGACCACAGCCGAGTCTTGGTTTCTCAGGCAGGTGAGTCAAAGAAGCAGGGAAAAGGAGCAGTTAGTCCCTTTCCTGTGAAATGGTGTGGAGCTGGAGCCAGCTGCTGACTTCTTGTTGCATCTTGGTGCCTGCCGCTGACGGCATTCATGCTCAGTGCCCCTCAGAAATGAGTGTGAGGGTTCTTCAAGTCAGCAGTTGGAGGTGACCTGGTTGTACAGCCCCAGCTGATGCCTGCATGGTCCCTCCCTGCACGCTGCTACACAGCCCAAGCTGCGCACCCCTGTCCCAGCCCGTGGGAGGACGCTTGGCTGAATTACTGCGTGAGGGGATGTATAAAGTGTGCAGGACGTCCCAAGGGAGCCTCAAACCAGCTTTGTCTTTTGGGAGATGAACCCAAGGAGAGAGACAGAGAGCATTGGGAAGGGAGGTTGGCAGGGGGAGCAGTCTAATGCCTGGTGAGAAATTAGGGTGATGTTTTGGGTTGGGCTAGGGGTGCCAGGTTGCTACTAGATGGTCTGATTACCTGGAGTCTTTCTTGAGCAGGGTGTCATCACTGACCCAAAGCAGTGAGGTGAGGACTCCCATGCAGAGCACTTTGCAGGGCAGAGCTCGGGCCTGTCCTGCTGTTCAGGCTGTGCTGGGGACCGATCTGTCAGCCGTGGGTGGAAATGGGCCGCTATCCCTGGAATTTGTTGTCAAGGAGCCCCAGTGACGGGAAAAACGGGTTCAACAGTCCCATGCTGTGCCTTGCCCTGTGTGGAGCCGTTCACATCTCTGTCGGCTGAATCACTGCCCTGCGTGACGCGCCCGTTTGCAGTCCTGGTGTTCCCCGCCCTTAGAAACAGCCTGGTGGAAGTTAATGTGAAAAAGAGCAAAATAGCTCTTCAGAAATAGCTTGGAAACATTGTGTAGAGCCCCTGGGTGGCTGTGCTTGGTGCCTTGCTTTTGTGTGGAGCCTTTTAGGGTTGCTCTGGAGGCAATCCCAGAACACGGCCTTTTTCGTCATCCTTTATTCCCTGGTGGGGAATAAAATCCATGTGCTGCCGAATGCGGAGAGAGAGGGGGAAAAAATGCGGGCAGGACTGCAGGGGATGCAGAACACGGTAACTGTTGCATGAGCTGTCCGTGCTGCGCCAGGCAGGACATGGAGAGCATGGAGCCTGAGACTGTTTGCAAAATCAATCAGAATTCGTTAGGAAAGCTGAGCAGGGCCCGGGGAGGAGGGGAGCAGCTGGCAAAGTATAGAGCCTGGGAAAAGAGGAGTCGGAAACTTTTCTGCTAGTTCCTCACTTGTCCCGAAGCAAAAGTCTGTGAATAAAAGAGCAGTCTAACTGCTTTCCCCAAACGTGGCAGCCCCTTTGCCCTGCCCCGGGAATGAGCCACTCTCCTTCCCTCCTCCTGCTTCCTTCCACCCCTCCCCACACCAGTCTCCCGAGATGTTTTCAGTCCAGCTGCAAATAACTTGGTCGCACCCAAACATCAAGATCTAAAGAAGAGGAAAAATGTAGGACTGAGTAAAGCTAATAAATGCTACACAACACTTCCCCCCACCCCTGCACACAGAGTTAGATCAGGGAATTACTGTCAGGCTCAGCAGCTGCAGGAGTGAGGGCTTCCTGAAGTGGATGTGCACAGCGGGTACCTGCAGGTTCTCTGACCTTCCTTTGACCCGCTGTGGTTGCAGATACCCCCTCCCTATGCCAATTTTTCTCCCTCTAAAGATTTTAGAGATACAGATGTTGTTTGTGGCGATGGTGAACTCTGACAACTGGCTTCTGAACCTCGTCTTGACCTCAGGGTAAGCAGCTCCTGACTCCCTGCATTCATTTCTGACTCTGTAATGCTTAAATATAGAGCAGCCCTCGGGCTGGGATGAGTCACTCACTCCTAATGACACTGTCAGACTGTTGGCAGCGCGTTCTCCTCAGGCGGGAGGTAGAGCTGGCTACGTCCGCGTGGGGCAGACACCCGTCCCACAGCAGTGCAGCTGGACATGTGTGCCCGTGTCCCCCCACACTAACAGCAGTGTCCCTGTCCCAGATGAAGCTGGAAACCCTCTTGGGTTTGGGTATCAGCTGTGCCAAAGCAAACACTGACCCTTGCGACCTGGGCTGGGCTGCTGGGAGGGAAGCGCAGGGGCTGCTCCAGCTCTTTTAGTGCATTTCTTTCTCAGAGACGTGGGGTTGTGTCCTTTGCCAGGATCCTTCCCTTCACTGGGGGGCAGAGGGAGGGACTGAGCTCTTTTTCTAGCAGTTTTGGCTGGCTTGCCGAGTTGCTGGTGGATGTTTAAGCACGGAAGCACGACCTAACAGGGGGAATGGGCAGCTCGTGGTTAGGGTTAGTGGGTAATCTGTGCTTGGTTCACAGCCTGGGTTGGGAGCCAGATGACTCACTGATTATCGGAGAAATGGAGCTCGATGATGAAATGCCGAGGCAGGTCGGAGTCCGGCGGCCGGAGGAGGATGGGAGGG